>VDFB02081143.1:0-99242 GCA_007258455.2 Sequoia sempervirens
AAATGCCAAAAAAAACCATTTTTGAACACTATGATTTCAAGAAACTTGGCTTTTTGGACAATAAAATAAATATTATGAGAGTTAAAATACAATCTCCCAACACTAATAAAGACAAGTAATGCAATGGAAATATGTTGATTTAATTCAATTCATTCTCCAAAAGTTGGTACATAAGCAAATAAAGTGAAACAATGCAACAATAAGCATCTACCAACATGTTGTTTGTCTTCAACATCAGGAAATATACAACAAGACATCAAAAATTAGCTCCAACATCATAAGCAAGCACACCCAACTCTCATATCCCTTTCATGTACACCCCCCTTGGTTGGAATAGGTCCCTTGAACTCCTCTGCAACTTCTTCTTTTTCATTGTTTTTCATGTTAAATCTCTTCTCCAAGTTGAGTGTGGATTCTTTTTGGCATCATGGCTTCCTTCTTACCTCATTTCTCCTTCTTGGGTGTGGGTAACGTCTCTCATTCAATTTTTCCAACAAAAATCAATTCATTTTCCCTATTTTCGCTTCCCTATAATCCCACTCCACTACCTCTTTTTCTAGGTGCCTACATTCTTCCAATATCAACTTAATGCTAAATTTTAAATATGTAGAGGAGTTACAACATGCCAAGAATGGGCTCCTCTTTCCTGGGTGTGGGACTTTTGTAACTCCCCAAAACTCATAGAAAAGTCAATTTTAGCACCTACATATCTAGTTTGATTTAAATTTAAATCCAAATTAAGTTACTCCAATTTCAAGGAGTTGAGGGAAGGATGAAATTAAATTAACATCATGCCTGCAAACACAACTAAATCAAAAAATCAAATGAAAATAAAATACATATTTTTTTGGTGTGCAAGATTTATTGTGCACCCGGATGCTCCCACATTAGACAACTCAAGTAGAAGAAATTTTTCATGAGTGAAGCTCATGATCATTTGAGGATCATGTGTTTATTCTTCATCCATTTAACTATTCCTTTCAATCTTTACATCCAAGGAGCTGATTTTATATATTTTTAAAGAGGTCTTAAGCCTCAAAAAAGGTGACCAAAGATGACCCTTCATTCTAAATTCCCCTCACCCATGGATTACCTCCTTAGAATGTGAAAGGACATTGGTTTTGGCTCCAATAATTTCCTCCAACTTGGGCACCCAAACTTGGAAAATAAACACGACACTAAATACAATAAAAGATAGTTTACCAAGAGATTTTAGCATTATAAATTATTTTTTCTCATGATATCACACTAGGTTTGGCAGCCTCATTGATCCTTATCCTTAATTATGCTTGTGATGTACCTGTTTTGTTATTTTTTTGGAAACTAGATTAAATCCTTATTTTTTGGGCTTCACAGAGAAACTTATGCTTGGAACCTAGTGCTCTGCACTAGTGTCCTTGATATTCATGCCCAAATTATTCAATTTGAATTTTGGCCTTAGTGTGATTTAGAAAATAAATTTATTTGTTGTCCTTGATAAATAGTTATTTAAAAATATGTTTGAATTCATTTATAACTTATTCCCCCCTTTATAACTATTTACCAACTAGATAACTAAGGTATATGGAATCTTAATCCTAGCATTCTCCCACTTGACATCATACATTGTAAATACACCCATAGGAATCACAAACAATAGAAAAAAATCTCTTAGTCAATCTTGTGCCACCTAAATCTTCACCATTCTATTGTAATCCAACAAGATACCTACAAAAGAAACCATGATAACCACCATCAAGAAAAAAAAAATATTACATCCTCCAACATGCCACCTATGGAAGAAAAAATAAACATGCCAAGGTGAAACATATCAAGTGTCACTAAAACCTATACCAACATTTACGTGAAAACAAGAATCAAATTAAAATGATAACAAATTCTTTGAGTATATTCCTTACTTATCCTAGCTAGAATAGCAACCACAACCAATTGTAACTCATCGAAGCTAATCATAACTCAAATCATGGTATACAAATCATAGATATAACTTCATTCCACCAACATACCAACCTAAAATCTACAATTAATTCTTTTTATATCCATTCTCCTATCTCAAATATAACATACCAATGCACAAATGACCACAGATAAGGCCAACTAACAAAGTTTGCATTAACATTGAAATAATCACATGGATATTAACAATCCAAAATCCAAGTCATTCCATTGCAATCAAATGGGTGATAAAACCAAATAATTTCATAACTCATAGTTCTTAATCTAATGAAACATGCAAACTCATCATCACATCAATAATAAGCAAACCAAGATATCAAAGATGATAATCATCTACATACATCGAAAAACTCCCACTACACAAGTAATGTTAAATATGGAAATAGATCAAGGTATACCAAGTCTACTTATAGTACTTCACATAGAGGATGTGGCTAATTCCTCTATTACATAGGGTTAAGGAAACATACAATGATATGCAAATCCTAGAAACAAATATGTTACAATACCTCTCTCACTACTTGTCCATAACTCCCAAGTTCTTCACACTCAACCATGTGAATATAAACATCCAAGAAGAAGAACAATAACAAAGAGAGAACTTGCAAAACAAACCATATCCTCGTTCCACACTAACATGTACCAAGATGTGAAAAGTAAGATCTCCTTCACCATTCCCACTATGAAAGGATATCAACATCTAGCAATGTCTAAGGGCTAGTATGAGATTATCCCTAGGGAATATCAAATCTCTGCAATCAATTTGGGGTTTTTGACTAGAGAGTAAGAAATATAAGAACTCAAATCCAATGTAGATTTTGCTACATCTAGGATGCAAAATTTCAAGAAAAATAAAACTATTTTTTTTTAAATAGTAGAATCACAAGGATATTGAAGTAGTTCGCATGCCCTCTACATTCTATAGATCAAATTAATAATTCCCCAATACTCTTATCTCATGATGAAGTATCGTCATCAGATAAAATGAATAATATAAGTATACTAATAGGAGAATGGATGATGAAGATTTTTTAAAGGTGAAGACATTCTTAAAATTAGTGCAAAAAAGTGGGAAGAGGCAGTAATATGAGAAATAAAATAAAAAAAAGTTGATAGATTAATGCAAAGCTATATTATAACATAATGACTTATAATCATCTAGAGTGGTGGCATTGGAGATCCTATGTGATAAATTTATCTTAAAGGATAATATTGTGATAAAATAAAATAAAATCATATCAAAATATGGATTGAACAACTAAGTGGGAAAAATAGTTTTGATTATAAGGGAAAATTTGGTTTTGAAGGGACTCAAAACCATTTACAACTTTAGGAACAAAATGATGCTCAAGAGATTATAAACTAAAACACTAGAAATAACCCAAATATAAACTAAACCACCAACAACCCAAAACCCATAAAACCTGAAGATACAAAATATTGCCTGAAAGATAAATCACTAAACTATAGTAGCAACCAACAGCAACAAAATAGTAAAATAATAGGAAAGAAACCAAGTCCTAGTAGCAAAAAAACACAAAAAAATAAACAATAGGACACCACTTCATGTTGCTTAAGGTGTTAGCCACCTCAAGATCTTGGATCCTTTGTAGCCCAATCATGTCCAACAATTCTTTCTTCTCATCTTCAAAGGACTTCTTCTAATCAGCCAACTCTCTAACAATAGGGGCCTTACCATCGTCCTTCGCACCTTTTTTGCCTTCACCATTGGCCACATGTTCCTTCTCCATTAACTCAGAAAATACAATGGGTCCTCTCTAAGCTCACTAATATTGTGAAACAAGACGTCCAAAGAATTTGCACTATTCTTTACTGAAATGTGACAAGCATGGAGAAGTTTCTTTATGTCTGCATTAGTATCCAGTACCTTGGCTTCAAGACCAGCCAAGCACTTCTCACATAGGGATTTGAAATCATAGAATGATCCTTCAAGATCAACAATTCTATCAATCAGAATATTCGAGGTCGAGCCTTACTTTTATGTTTACCCTATTAAATTCTTGGAGCATCCATTTAGCTAGTTTGAAAGTACTAGTGGCCCCCGCCCTCACCATGTCAACAAGCTCAAACATAGAGGTGGAATCATCATTAAGATAGGAGAAGTCCTCCAACAGGGGATTAACCTTTAGAGGCTCTAATTTCAAATGCTTCTACTCACCATCCTCCTCCTCAACCTTATTCTTACCCTCCAGTTCCACAATAGGAGGGATACAAACTAGGGAGACATCAATTTCCACTACCTTCTCCTCTAGAACCTTCTCCTCGCAGAGCACCGAGGATTCCTTAACCATATCCTTTGAAGTTTAGTTCTTCATCTTGGCTATGTGCTTAGAATCCCTTCTAGGCTTCTCCATGACCTCCGTTGTCACCACATTTTCTTGAAGCCCATCTTCCTTACCATCCACCTCCATATCACCATGGCCAATGTCTAACGCTTCATTTCTAGGAGAAGAGTCCTCAAAGCCCACCTCTGTATCCTCGCCATCAGAATGGGATCTTGAAACATTCAGAATAAGACTCTTAGAAAACCATGAGCTTTTAGGGTTACCTTTCTTCCTCTTTTTCGAGGAGGTAGCCATAGGGGATGGGGTCTCATCCTCATCATCTTCATTCCACTCCTCTTCATCCACAATGTTGGTGTCCAAGCCAAAAGATTGAGAAACCTCACTAGGAATCTTCTCCTTTCCTTTAATAGAAGAGGTTGAGGGTTTTTACATGCTCCATAATTAACAGAATGAGACCTTCATGAAGGATCAGAGCCCTCCTATTTTTTAAGTGTGCATACATAGAGACTTCCATGGAAGACAAGAGAACAAATAGAAAGGAAATAAAAAAAATCATGCCTAAATTGGTTTAAAAGAGTAAAATGATGGCCAAGGATTGTAGTGAATCTACCCTCTAGAGTCACATACCACATTATTACTTTCACAATATTCACCCAAATATTCTTAAGGGACTTTTTCTCATAGCCCCGGGTCTTCATCTTAACCATGCAATGTTTCTAATAATGGTGTTAAATTCCCATGATGAAGAATCTTACAAATTTTCTTCTTCTTTCTCAGGCCCCCAAAAGAATGAGGCTCACTTATGCTTCTATTGCCTCCCATATTCACAGAATCCAAAAGTAGAAAACCTTGGAAATTAGTATTTGTCTGATAGCCAACAAGCCAAACAAAACCCAAAAAGCGTGTGAGGGGAGAGTTGTTACTAATGGTTAAATGCCACCACCGTATAAGCTTAGCCAAAAACATCATTTCTCATTAAGATCCTAGCTTCCTCAAGAAGGAGAGAGCCTTCGTCCCATGCTCGATACTCATTAATCCTGACAACTTCATTGGAGAAAAAATCAGCCAATGAATTACCTTCTTGGTAAATGTGAGAAACATGAGTTTCTACACAAGATCTTAATGTGATTATAGAATCCTTCATTAATTGATAAACATTCCAGTTGGGCTTATGGGTACCACATAATTAATGATGTTTAGTGAATCATCTTCCACCCATAGTTTAGATTAAACCATGTCCACAAGATACTTAATACTTATAAATGTATCCTTCACCTCAGCACAATGATTTGTCTGATTTCCCAACAGGAGTGCCACTACACCTAAGAGTTTGAAGTGGGAAAAATAGTTAATTCAAGAATTTATGGAGAAAATAGAAGAGATAAAAGAATCAACAATATAATTCAAGTATAAAGATTTAAAATTCATTTAGAAAGTAACATGATTAAGGTTTAACCTCAATAATGTCCAAAATTATGAAGCTTTTTTAGCTAAATTTAGAAATATATTCATTAGCACTTTGGAATGTTCATAAAAAATAATCAATGATGATTTCATGAATTGGGTTGTAGATAGCTTGGTATTAATAAATAAATATAATAGAAATATGAGAGCCAAATTTGTGGTATATGTGAAGATTTCATCCATTCACAAATATTAGAAATACTAATGGAAATTTATGCAGGATCAACATAATAGTGTTGTGAACAAAGTTATAATTGCTTATGGAGAATTCAGAAGAAGTGAATCCTTAAAGAGTGACAATTTTTTTATAGAATCAGACAACAACGTAGAATGATAAGTTCAAAGTTAGAGAATGTAAAGTATCAAGTTCTTATGTAGAGTTTTGGTTGGAAACTATCAAAAAAAATTGCACTAGATTCTTTTGTGTAAAGCACTTGCAAGAAGTTTTGTCTTGATTTATACATTTTAAAATTTCTAGTTAGCAATTTTTTGTCACCATTGAATTTGTAAAAAATAAATTTGAGATGGCTAGTTGGTAGTGACAATTGAACCAAGCTGTTATATAAATTTTCATACAATTTTATTTTGAATTTTAGATTTCAAGGGATTTACTTTTGACTAGAAAGTAAAAAAGGCATAAATTTATGAAGAAAACAAATAAGTATTTCTAAAATAAGTGATTTCCTATAATCTTTTGTACAAATTAAACGTAACTAAATGATACAAAATATAAATAATAAAGAAACTTTAACACTTAAAATGCTCCATCTACATCCTTTTTGTCTTTCATGGCTTTGTAGATGCAAAATGCTTTGAGGATTGGGGTGATTTTGTCATGTGTTTACATTGTTTGTATCAATGTCTTGTCTAAGTTCTCGAGTTTGTGACAATCTTGATGAAAGTTATAACTCTTCTTGAAAAAGAAAGAATTCTTTGAAAATTGATGGTGAAGATCTATCATGATTTCAAAATATTTTTTGAATCTTAATCTTAATTTGTGACAACATTTTCAAAACATGAAGTACTCTCCAAAAGCTCCATAAATGAAGCATTATCAAGATATCATGTAGTTTTTGAAATTGGTTTTTGGGGATTCAATGATACTTTGAATAACTATCTTGTTGACAAAATAAGTGTTTTTTTTTCAAAAGTTTTTTGGCATTTGGTGAGGGGTTTAAAACTTGTCTTAGCTTCTTACCAAGTTTAACAACCTTGTCAAAACTGGAAAACTCATTCATAACCATTGAGAAGATTAAAGAGAAGACCTCATGGATAACTTGGTGATGATATTGTAGACACTGAAAAATGTCCTAAGCAATATCATACACTCAAAACAAGCTTACTAACATCATTTCCTCTTTAAACCCATCTTCTTTTTGCTTAATTAATTGAATTAGCCTAGCTAATTAGTTAATTACATCATTTGTGTCCATTAACCTAGTTCATCAAATTGGGTTAATTCACTCCCCCTTCATGCTAACATTTCATCCTATTAAATTAAATAAATCAAAACATTTAATTTAATTCCCTAAGTCATCTTATTTAATTAAATAACCCTAAGTTATTTAATTAAATATCATTTCATCTCTCTCCCCCCCCATTTATTAAATTATTTAATAAATGTTACTTTAATTCTTCAATTCCCTAATTGCATGATTAAACTTTGTTTAATTAGCAATTAAACTAATTTTCCTCTATAAGTGGAATATTCCTTATCCCTTTTTTGCACAATTAAGAATTTCTTTTAATTTGCAAAATATCTTTTATCCTCACCCATGGGAATATTCCAAAAGAATATTCTTATTCCTCCATCATTTGAAAAAGGGATATTTTCACTTAGCTTCTTATGCAAGTTTTAACCTTTAACCTTTTGAACAAGTCACCTTTGACCTATGTGTGTAGGTCAAAAGTGTGTTTGTTTGAAGCAAATGTGAAACCTTGATTAAATCCCATCATGCATTCTCATCCATTGATGAGAATCCATGATCCATGTCTCCTTTCCTCCTCCATCCTTGATCATTGATTAATATTTTCAATCTCAACCCCCCATTTCTCATTTGCTCTCCTATAAATAGGTCAATATTTGGAGATAAATGGATCCATCTTTCAATTGCAAACTCATGTTGTTGAATTCACTTGCACTCACACTCTTAATTTACTCACTTTTTAGCTTGTTTTGGTTCATTTTAATTGCATAATAGCTTAAAACATCCATTAATGGCTTCCTTGAATCCATCTTAGTTTGTTTATAAATTAGGGTTTCCATATTTTAGCTTAGATTTAGCTTAGTTTAGTTTAGCAATTGCATAATTAGATCTATTTTAGCTTAAAACCATGTTAATTTAGCTTGCATCATGTTCAATTTAACTTAAATTAGGTTTTCATCCATGCATCACAATGGTTTATTCAAATTCTCTTCCATAGAATTGACTGAAACAGGCTCATTCATCATGGAATTGGGAAAGGGTCATTGTTCCACATCAACACAACACCAATTCCAAAACAAGATAAGTTTCAAATGGGTTAGAGTAGGAATTTAACTATTTTTATAGTTTGTAACTTTCAATTTCAATAAATGCTTATTTTAGCTCTTCTATTTGAATGATCTTTTTTTGTAGATTAAGGTTTAGTGGATAAATTAAAAACTTCAATTCATCATGGATTAAGCGTAATCGAACCAGCCTGACAATCCTCATCTCACAGATATGAAAGAAAATTCTTCTATGTTCTTTTTCAAACTAGTTTTGAAACCATCATGGGCTAGTGATAAGGTTTGTAGATCCTTTCAAAAATGTGATAGTTGAGATGATGTGATTACATTGTTTACCTTGACATTATCTTGTTACTTCAAATTCTTTTTTTTTTTTGCATTTGTTCTTTTCATGTTAATAATCTAAGTGTTGAGTCATAGGAAAATTTAATAAGTTTTAAAATTTGTATGGGTAACAATAAAGTTGTCACAGCCTTGTAGGAGTGTAACAATGCTATCACAACCTTTTTGTATTTAGAAGATGGTGCTTTTATCGATGTCATGTCTAAGTTTTAGAGTTTGTTACTATGCAAATGTAATTTCTAACTATTATTAAAATGAAAGATCTTTTTTGAAAATCAATGTCAGAGACTTATCATGGATTCAAAACCTTTGTCATGTCCCAACTAGGTTGTCACAACCTTGTATAAATATGGAATACTCTCCAAAACCTCCACAAATGAAACATAATCAATATTTTATACAATTTTGGAATAATTATTAGATATCCAATGATATTTTGAGTAACAAATGTTCTACAAAATAGGTTCCAAATTTGGTAAAGGTTTCAAATTGGTGTCAACTCTTGACTAGGTTGTCACAAACCCATCAAAACATGACAAATAATTCATAACCATTGAGAATATTAAAGAGAATGCCTCATGGATAGCTTAGTAATGATACCAACGATAATTCTTCTATGTTATATTTTCAAACTAGTTCTAAAACTATCGTCAACATGAGATAAGGTTTATAAAACTTCTCAAACAAAAAAGAGGTCAATGATGAGATTAATACATCCAAGTAGGAAGAGATCTTGTTGGGTGCCAAAACTATTGATTGACTTCCTAGAACTAATACCCACTCACA
This sequence comes from Sequoia sempervirens, assembly GCA_007258455.2. Classification (NCBI taxonomy): domain Eukaryota; kingdom Viridiplantae; phylum Streptophyta; class Pinopsida; order Cupressales; family Cupressaceae; genus Sequoia; species Sequoia sempervirens. The sequence goes on from VDFB02081143.1 coordinate 9,346, forward strand.
AGACCAAGATTGTTGGCATACAAGTGAAATCAACTCATCAACAAAACATGGAGGATAAAATATCAACTTTATGAGAGTAGGTTATCTCTCCTCTGCTTCAATCTCAGCTTAGACTGAGGAGGGTGTTCCTAGGGATATAACTTAATATTTATTTAAATCAAACAAAATTGACAACTAAAAATAACTAAAACAAACACCAATAAAAGGGACTCGAGAAAAAATAAACATAACAAAATTGAATCCCAATAAACCTTGTGGATAAAAGTTGATAAAATTTTAAAGGATATTAATCTAAATGATGAATGATAATCATGTTGTGGAGAATATCTTCTCAAGTTGGACAATGAGAATAGGTGATTTTTATGGTTATAAAGTATTGAATGGAAAATTATGAATATTGAACAAAATATGGATGAGTTTACCAAATTATTGAAACAATGTGGCTAGTTAAAAGCTAATATCTAAATTGACTTCTTATCTATGTTGTCAGATATTTGAATAGAAGATGATTCTCAAGCCAAGGATACTTAGTGCATTAAGGAGAGTTTCAAGGTGATAATTTAAAATATTTTTGGTAAACATATATTTAGTATGGAAATGATGAGACAACTAAGCATCATTGACACTGATATCATCATTGTGATGCACATATCTCAATGTTTTAGAGTAGATTAGAAAATGGTTGAAGTAAAAGAGAAATATAAAATCTCAAGACAAAAAATGTAACCATACTAAGGCATGATAGCATCACTCCAGCTATCAAAGAGTTTCACATAAGAGTACATGTAAAAGATTATTTTATTTGTTGAGATGCTTTGGTATCTAGTTTTGAGCATGAAACAAAATTCTTATTTAACAATTATTGTTAAGGATATTTTGTACAAGCATAGTTATAAACAAATATTCTATGGTATCTTATGGTGTTGCTATATAGGCACATTTAGATTATTTTGTATGGAGTTGATTATCTTCCAATATAATATATTTTCTACATGTTGCAAATGTTCTTATGATTTACTATAGATAAGGATGACTTCAAATCCTTGTCTAGGTTTGACAATATTTTCACAAATTTGTTTATTTTTTAAAGAAAAGCTTGTCTTAGAGTCCAATTTAGGTTCTAGAACTTGTGTCAATTATTAATGAATTTTCTAATAATTTTTTAGATATCAAAGAAATTATTTTGAAAGTAATTTAATAGATTGAATTTGGTGTGACACTCCTTTCATAGTGACTAGGTGAGTTCATCACTGTCATTTAAAATTATGACCTTAGTTAACTATGTAAAAATATTATTTAAACATTCTTCATAATATGATAAGTACCTTTTTATGTTTGTATATTTATAATATAAAAGACTAAAAATAACTCTAAATCTTCACTACAAGATTTACTGTATAGTCTGTGTGTTATAATACAAAGCTCAAATACATCCATCTCTTGAAGCCCCATTGAGAAAAAAATAGTAATGATTACCACGTATTAAAGACTCTATTAAATTTCAATATTGAGAATAGTTATTAACCTTTAATTATATATGAACTAGGGTTTATTTCAATATTAATTTCCTTTACAAACTAGAATACTATTTTTATAAGCATTACTAACCTTTAATTCATGTTTTGTAGGGTAGTGTTAGGGTTCATTTCCTTTTAAAATATTTGATTTATACAAGTCATGGTGGATGCATGTATACTAATTGTAATAACTACCTATTCGTGGCTTATTATAATTTTCAAAAAATCTTCTTAAACACATGACCTAGTAATACTACAAAATTTCTACCAAGACATCCTTTATGGCTTATAATATTATATGTGATGGAAAAATAATTATTTTTAAAATAATTATTTAAAGATTGTATAAATTCCTATAATATATTTAAAATTTTATGGTTTGTTTTAACCATAAAGTGGGAACAGTGGAAGCTAAAGGTATAAAATAACAAAGGTTTTTGAATAAGGAATTGTTTATAATCTTTCATGCAAGGTGAGAACAAGAATCAAAGGCTATTTCTTCTAAGATAATAGGTGTATAAAATGCATCTAGTTATAAAATTTCATAAAATGTTAGGTTCACAAACCAATGAAATTATCTTTTCAATCAAACCAAAATTTTATTAATTTGAGAAATGATCATAATATAAATCAATACATAGACTTAAACACTTAAAATAGTTATGATGTCATATTAGAAGGATAATAACACAAAATATATTTCCAACACACATAATAATAACAAATTCCTTTATTTTATGCAGAGCAAGAGATGGATCAGACGACTGCTAGGGAAACAAGCGGGAAATAGGCTAGGGTTGGCCATTTGAGTTCTGCATAATGCATTGGAGGTGAGGAGGATGAGGACATGGATGGAGGCAACTTGGATGTTGTGCGGCTTGAGGGTCCTTCTTTCCCTTAGGAAAATATTTTCTGGTTCCTCAGTATTTTGTTTTCTGAGGAAGGTTCTGATGGTGCAAGTGAGGACGTTGATCTTCTTGGTAGTTTTGGGCCTACAAAATATCTACCCCCTGTGTTGTCACAATTCATGTTGAATAGGGTGAGCTTGTTGCTTTGACTAGTGTGACTACCCTTCTACGAGATTTGCATGTTGCTAAATTGGTGATTGGGGGTTAGTCTCTTGTCAATTTTCTATTTGGAGGAGCTTGTGGGGGGAGTGTGTGGCCAGTATGTCCACTCTCTTCTCTATTATGTAGTTGCTTCTTGGGTGTTCTTCCATTGCTGCCTTTTTTGCTTTGGGTTTTTTTCTTTGTTGGGTTATTTCCTCTGTGGGGATGTGGTTGGTTGCTTTTGGAGGCTTGTTGCTACCTATGTTCTAGGTGCAGTCGTGCATTTTCTCTTGGAAGATTTGTGTTGTTGGGTCCTTTGGAGTTTGGAGGGTTTTTCCCCTTTTGGGCCAGGTTTGGGATCTCTTGTCCATTGTTGCTCTCACTGATGGGGATGGGTTTTGTGGGTTTGATGAGGGTGGGGCTTATGCATTCACTATTATGAAGTTGATTCTCTATGACCTTCAGAACGTGGTCTTCCCTATGTTGGTTATGATTATTTATCCTTGGAGGGATGTTTTGATGTTTTGGCTAAAGGCTCTTAGGCTATTAGGCTCTATTCTAAGTGTGTCTTGTGGTTATAGGACTATTAGATTTTGTCATTTTATTTTGAGGATCATGGGTATTTTGTGGATTGAGCTACTTTATTTTATGTTTCTTAAGGCTCAATTGTTTTGGTTTTTCTTTGGTGGATGAAGTGCATCCTCCCTTTTTTGTGGTTTGGTACCTTGCTTTTCCAAAGGGGATTGTGACTACCCTTCACTCTGAAGCTTTCCCTTTGAATCTACAACTAGTTTCTTCTATGGAGATGGAGACTACTCCTATTGAGGCAGAGTCATCTTCTATTGAGGTGGAGGTGAGTGTTGTTGGTTTGGTGGGGATTTATTTCTTCTACTAGTTCCTATTAAGGTGGAGCGGGTGTGGGAAAAAGAATGATCAATGCTTTAGAGGGTTGAGTTACCATTTCTTCCTCTCCTATAGAGGGGAGCTCCCTCCTATTAAGGTGGATTTGGGGTTGGTGATTCTAGTGAGGTGTTGTTGCAAATTTGCTAATGTACTCCAGTGGTTTGTTGTGCTTTCTAACTTACCTAGTAAGGTGGGGTTGTTGGATTTGCTAGAATTTTTGGTTAGGGGTGTGATGGTGTTCTACACCATTAATTTGGTTATCTCTTTTTTCTTAGTGGTTTCTTCCATGACTGGTTGGTTTGCTAATGCTTGGAGAATTTGTAGGCGGTGTTTTTTTGTAAGGGTTTTTGGTTTTGATTTAAACCATGTTGTAAAGGGATCTCAATCCCTTTTTTGTTTGTATGATGCAGCCTGTGTAATCATGTTTTTCTTGTAGTGGTTGTTGTTGTTGTATTGCTATTGGTATGCATTTTATCTTCTTTTTAGCATTCTTTTGCTTGATAGGGTTACAGGTCCCTTCAAAACCATTTTGTACTAGGTTTTAGGTCCCATCAAAACCTGTTTAACCCCTAATAAAAAAAAATATTTATTTCAAATGTTTAATATTGTAAAACATGTAAAATTTCAAAATTTATACTTGAATACACTCATTTTATTTTTTAATCATTCAAGATGCCCTTCATTGTAATTTTCTACATATATATAGCCTCTTTATTATAATCAATTCTTTAAATTAACTCCTACATAAAAGGTCACAGTTTCATTGAGAATTTGGAAACTAAAAACCTTATAATTACTAAAGTCTTCTTAAATTAAGAAATTCTCAATAAAAAATTAAATATTAGCATGTGGGAGAATGATGTCCTTATCTATGTCTTATTTGTCTTTTGTGGGAGAAGAGCCTAGGACTAGAGATTGGTGTAATTGAGGTAAGGTATTGGATTTATAAATATGGAATTCTCTAATAGATGGAGAAATGTGATGTTGCTCTGGTTTGGTTACATTCCTTGTCCTAAGCTTCCATATCACTATGCTTCTCTAAAAATTCTCCATCCTACTCTAAAATGTTGTCATATATGTGCATAAAAATGAATAAGAGTAGTGTTGATGTTACTTAAATTTTTCATAGTTTACACATTAAATTCCTACTTATCCAATATATTTTCAATCACCTCCTCAAAATTGTTTTGAATAGACTACATGTCCTTGAATTGTGAGTCATTTTTTATTTTAACATCTAAATAAATAGATAAAAATTCAATCTAGATATCAACCTTCAATGGATTACATTATTTCAACAATTTAGTCTACTCTTGTATGTTTTGCATGATGGTCATTACTCTCCATTCAATTCCTTTTAACCACATAAGACACTTGTTTTTATCAACACTTGAGAATATTTGTGTGGACAATGATTTTGGGTTACCCACACTTGCTTTGCTCCTTCTAGGGTTTTTCACCTAAAAGGAGAGAGAAATAGGGTCCAAAATGCAATTGTCTACACTCAAAGTTAATGTAAATGATATGTATTATGTCTAATTATGATGCACTAATGCATTGATCTGAAAATGAAATGATCTAATGATGCAAAACCAAAGAAATGCAACTTTTTTGAAAACACAATGTGATATGTAAAAATGCCTAAAAATGCAAGTAAATGATGAAATAATAAAATAGAATCAGAGAGGTGCACCTGGAATCTGAAACTTGATGTTGGGAGATTTTGGAATCCTAAAAATATAACTGAAAATGTTGACTAGGACACTTATGCTAGGCTGGGTGACTTAGTCCCAATTTCAAGAAACTTTGCCAAAACAAGAATCTACCAAATGGGTAACCAAAAATGTCAAAATCACTTAGTCCACCAGTAGTGGACTAATCTTCTAGTAGTGGTGACTTAGTCCACCTGCAAATCTCAGGAATTTTGAGGCAAAATCTTGAAGCTTCAGGTCTGCACTTTCTTTTCTGATAGGTGTTCACGCTTGATTCTACAAAAAATGGGATAAAAAGTGTCTCCAAGCTTGAATTAGGGTTGTGATGACTTGATTGAATTTATGACTTCTTGACCACTTTTCAACACCAATTCCTTTGACAAATCTTCCTACAAAAGTCTACAAACACACATGCAAGGAGGGGAAAATGGTTGAGGGTTAGAGAATAGGGGTTTTCCTTAGTCAAACCCCACTTTGGTAATCAAACCCTATGAAATGAAAAGATAATGATAAATAAACAACATGCAATGTCATAAACTTACCACACCCTTGATGTAGAAATTTGAAGATATGCAATGAAGTGCTCCAATGGATAACTTGAGTATGCTTGATTGCTTGAATGCTTGTGAATTATTAAGTGAATAGATGCTTGAATACTTGATGAACTAGGAGATGTAAAATGAGGAGAAAAACCCTTATTTATACATGATTTTACTAAAATTTTCAAAAAATAACACATCACAGGTAGACCTCAAGGGTTAGAGGACAAAATTCTATCAAAATTTTAAAATTATTTTGAGTTTTATGTCAAAAAGGACTAAGTCATCCCTATTGGTGACTTAGTCCCACTTAAGAAAATTAAGTGGGTGTCAGGAACTAAAGGGCATAAATGTTGTCCAACAAGAATATCCTCAAAAACACACTTTAAAATTGTAAAAAAGTGTATTAAAGGGTCATTTAAACGTGAGAAAGGGTTGAATTAGTGATGACAAGTCTAGGAAAGCATGAAAGTGGGTTACAACACTTTACAACACTTTAAAATAGGACTTGGTAAGTGATAAAAAAGAGTTATTTAGGTGAATTATGATGAAAGGGTCCTAGAAAAGTGTGAAAGTGGGTTACAACACTTCACAACACCTTTACAAGACAACCTAGAAGTCTTAATGATTCAAAAGGGTCCAAGACGTAATGTCAATGTGTTGACCACATTACAACATTAGACCTAGGAAAAATCAAGCCAAATTCCACTAGAAGGGCCTAAACATGAAAAAGTAGAAGGGTTACTTTTCTTGTGTCCACAATTTTTCTTGTACCAAATTTATCATTATTCATCAAAGAAATCTATTGAATATTATGATCAACTCTTATCCACATGTTCTCTCCTTGTTTAGAGGTGTTAATTTCATCTTCAATCTTTTTCTTCCTAGCGTCAATTTCATCATATATTTTATTTCCCTCTTTAATAAATTGTGACCCTTTATCCATTATTTGTTCTATCCAATCCTCAATTATTTTACCATAAGATTAATATTTACATATTTTCTCAATTACTTCCTTTCCATTGTTTTAACTAGGATAAAAAGAGGTTTCCATCTTTCTAAAGGTTGGGATAAAGTATCAATAATGGATTTGAGGAAAAAAATCGAGGCCCTTACCTATTACTTAGGTTAATCCTTTGATTGATTATATTTCTTTGTTCTCTCCACTAATCTGACAACTAAGAATTGAAAATTATAAATATCTCCATCATAAAATAGTATTGCTTCTAGATTCAATTGTGTTCGTATTTTTGCATCATCGATCACAAAGTGTGATATGAAATGTTTTATTGATGCAAAAATATGAACACAATCGAATCCAGAAGTAATAATATTTCATAATTTGGATTGTGGAAATATGATATCATTTATCTCCATCATGTGAAGAGGGTTCGAGGTTTATCCATGTGATGTTAAAATTTCAAATTTTCACAAAATAGATTTACTTTTTCCAAAAAAAGACTATAGCTTAGACACTACATTCAATTTTCTAAAAATTTTATTATTACATATTTATCAAATTAGTTTAGTAACCTATTCAAAATTTTATGTCAAGTTTCCTAACTCTATTTTTCTAAATTTTCATTGTCACTTAAGAGCCTAGTTTGGACCCCCATGATCCTGCACTGACCCATTACCTTCATGAATATGATTTATAATCATGAATATATATTTTCCAAGTTAAAATGACTTAAAATGTAAATATGCATCCCTAAAACCATTAAATTCTTCATGTAATAACTCCTTACTAATATTCATTACATCAGGTCAAGTAATTAGTAGGAGATAAGTCATCAATAATATATATATGAGAATAAATTAACTATAATCATATAATGGATGAAAAGATAATAATGATCATAAATATATATAAAGTATCTAAGATGTAAAATAAATTATAAATCAAAATATATCATCATCATGTATACAAGAAGGTAGCTCACACCTCACTATCTTTAAGATCCTTATGAAATGCATCATTAAGAGAGTAAGAGCCTATGGGTTGAGGAATAGATCTAGCATGAGAGAGATAGTATATCATTGCTAAGCACAACACCATCATGACTAACTAATATAACCTCACAATTCTTTAGAGTCGAAGCTTATTGGAGACTCTTAAGTTTTACTTTTTACAGTATTGTCATAGGTTGGAAGAAATTAGAATTTATAGTTTAAAGTTGGAATTGGATCTTCATAAATCATTTAATTATTGGAAACTTGGTTGCTATTATGTTTTTTTTATAGTCCAAAAATCTTCCTTTTCAATATATTCAACTTTCAAGATCTTCCTCTTGATATTATATGGTGCATGTCCTAAATGTGGTTTATCATATCATTTTGTGTTTTGCAATTGCCTAAAATGGAATGACTAAAGATGGAAATAGTGAATATAAAAAGAAGAAATTATGTTGATTGTAGGTGATTCTAAGAAATAATAGTGAGTTGCAAACATGTAACAAGAACATTAGAGGACAACGAGAAGCATGACAAGGGTATAAGATCACATATGAATACTTGGATCACCATACAAGTATCAAGGCTATATAACTTAGTATTGGAGCACACCAACCAATTACTTAGCTACTAAAATTTCCATTATCAAGGTTTCCATAGTACATTGAGCATGAGAGGTAATATTCTAAACATTCAATACACAAATTTTCTACAATTAGTGTAATATTGCAGAATTGCACCTAGGGGCAATTCCATATTTTTTCATTTTTGCCTAGCATTTATGACACCCTAAGACATTAATGAAAAAACCCCTTGGATCATAATTTCACAATTCTGACTCCAAGAGAACAAGTGGTTGAGAACCAGAAGCTTGGCGACGTGTTCCCCTAAGAACCTCTTTGCCACCCTTGCAAGCATAAGAACCTCTTTTTTCCTCTCATTTGGAGGTTGGAAGGTTGGAAGATCACACACTATCTCTCATTCAAGTTCTTGCTACCAATTTGAGACTTCTCCTTTGATAGCAGCACTTTCATAGGCAAAGCCATGTCGGGCTAAGGTCCCCCCAGTAGCAACAACAACTCTCAAGCAAGCACTCAGCAGTGCGTTCGCATGCTCCGAAGAGGGCTTTGGCCCATGGGTAATACTCTCTCTCCCTTTCTCATTTTCCTTTTACAAGCATTTTTCTACTCTCTAGTGGTATGGGTTCTACTCCTCAAGTGGGTATTTCTTTCACCACATGCTTATCGTGGTGCAGGTTCTACTCCTCAAGTGGGTATTGCTCTCACCACATGCTTTATTTACTCCTTTTTCAATCCTTTCCAACTTGGTTGTCTATCGAGGTGGGAACACCAACACGGGGTCTGACTGAGGCAGGCCCCTATATAACCACCCAACAACTTTCTCCTTGATCTCTCATGTGCAAGTTACATAAAGGAACTTGGAGTGAAGATTTAGGTGTTCGAGAAAACGGTAAGCTTTCTCCAAGTATCATGATATTTCCATCCATATTTGGCTTTCTGGTTAGTTAGTTGTTTCATTTATATCACCCCCAAGTCTGTGAGTAGGATTACTTTCTATCCGTTGAGTTCCTAAGTTATTTTTTTCTTAGGATGCTAGCACAACTTTTAGATGATAGTGCACTATGTTGGCATCCTAGATCTGTGTTGATGTCCTCTGGCTGAGAGATCCCTCTTCTAGGATAGAAATTTTTGATCCGGATCTCTTAGGACCTCTGACTATTTCCCTTGAAGATATAACTGTGTTCCTGGTTCCTTATCATATTGCTATCCTAAGGTGTATAAGCACAGTTCATTCCTTAGTGATCTCTCAAGAAAGGAGAGACCCATGTGCAGCGAATCCCTCTTTTATCACATTTTGGTGAACCCGACATGAATGTCGGAAGTTTATTTGCAATGTTGGAAGTTCATCAAGGTGAATTTTCTGAGGAAGATTTTGATATGCTAGAAGATGCTCTAGATGACTTCTTAGAAGCATTTCCCCCTATATGTAAATCTCTCAAATGAGTCTCTTCTCAAGAGGCTGGGGGATCGGTAAATGTGGTGGTGGTATCAATGGCTCCTCTAAGCCCTAAGAAACTCATCATCTATGTAACCCCATCCAACCCTGTCATCTGTATAATTTCATGTCAAAGTAATTCAAAGAACTTGTATTCAAAGTTCATGAAAGATATAGATTCTACATCTCATAACACCATTGGACACACATATCCCACAAGGAGTAACAAACAAAACTTGGATCAACAACCTTCTATTCCTACCTCACAACCTACTCCTTTACCACCTTCCCATCCAAACCTTCCTGTAACACCTAAACCTATGATCAAAGCACCAGGAAATTATGATCTTGTCGAGCAGCTTTGTGTAACCCCAGCTAAGATCTCTCTTTGGGACTACTTCAGACTACCCTGATTTATCAAGAGATGCTTAAGGAGGCCTTGCAAAAGATTCTATTTCCTACCTCCACTATGCCTATGGATGTTAATGCATTGTTGGTCCATAATTGTGTGGATTCGCTGAATATTACATTCCACTCGCAAGAGCTCCTGCCTCCGGATGTGTAGAAGAAAGCAAAACCTTTGATGATCATAGTCAACGTTAATAACATTGGTATTAGGCATACCCTTGTTGATACCGAATTGGCACTCAACATTTGTGGTATGAACCTACTACCTAAAATAAAAGTTGATTCATCTTCCTTGGTACTTCTTCTTTATACATTCATGGATTTGATAGTGTTGGCCACCAAGCTCTAGGTACAATAATACTACCTTTGCAGCTAGGCCCTATTACCTTACCCACATTGGTTTATGTGATTACTAGACCTTTACCTTATAATCTCCTCTTAGGGAGACCTTGGATCATGCTACGGGCACAGTAACTTCCACTTTACACCGTTCTTTGAAATTTGTCACAAACAATCGAGTAGACACAATCAAAGTTGATCCAGAAGGTGTTTGCCTCTATGAATTGGTTGTTGTCAGTCATGCCTCAACTGTGTCTACCCTCAAGAATTGTATTCCTTCCTTAACTACTAATGCTATGGTGTGATCTTCATCGATACCCTCTATGGAGATCATGCCCAGGGTGAGTGTCAAAACTAAAGAACCATCTAAAGCAGAAGATCCTGGTTCCCCTGTATCATCTGCTCAAGTAAATGCTTTCCTTCGAGATGATTGGGGTTCCTTGAAATTTTTTGAATTCTTCATTGTAGAGTACAAGGTAGACCCCTCTTGCATAAAATTTCCACGTGCCCGTAATACAAAGGTGGATAATATTCCTCTAGAGGAGAAGGGTGATCCTATTAAGGAAATCACTCCTTCCCGCATTGAGGAAAACAATCCGCCTCTTACAAAAGAAATTAAAATTTTTGAATCTAATAAAGGAGGTGGAAGCACCCCCATAGAGAAATTTGACATTCGTTAAGAGAACGAAGCATTCTATGTGGATCCACTGCCCTCTGAGGTTTTACAAACCCACTATGGATTCAGATATGAGCTCGCTTCTTGATATGGCTACAAGTAGAAGGGCCTGGGATGTATTGAACAAGGAATTCAAGTCCCTATCCATATTAAACCATGACAATGCAATTTGGGATTTGGATGTTCCATCGAGCAATCTAAGCAAAAGCCTTGGTGGAGTGTTAATATGAATTATGTTGAACCATTGAACCTCATTCACCTTGAGTTAATAGAGGAAAAGGAGCGAGCTGAGAATATTCCCCTGGACATCTTCTCTTCTAATGAAGCATTAGAGGAATTTCTAGGCACATACATCTCGCTACCCCCTTATCATCACAAAAGACGTTTCCCGTATCACTTGCATAGTCAAGCGTATTTCAGGGAATTTGTCCTGAATGTTGATGAGAGGACCCTCTGTCTAACACCAATGATGACATTGCAACACCTAAGCATGAAGACCGAATCTCCCTTATAAAAGGGGATACTATCGAGGTCTCTATGGATCCAATAGCCCCTAAAAAGGTGATCAAAATTAGAAAGTGTCTTTCTTCGGAAGAAGCAAATGAACACTCTGACATTTTGTGTTTTCATCCCAGCATATTCGCTTAGACATATGAGGATATGCCCAGTATTGATGAATCTATAGTGGTTCACAATATTGTCCTATGTCCCGATGCCAAGCCAGTTAAGCAAAAAAATCTGAAAAATCAATCCTAGATTGGCATTAATGGTTAAGACTAAGATAGAGAAACTATTAAAATAGGTTTTATCCGTCCTATCGATTATTCCCCTTGGATTTCAAACATAGTCACCATTAGTAAACATGACGGTTGTATTCGCATATGCATCGATTTATGAGACCTTAATAAGGCTTCTCTTAAAGATGATTTTCTACTACCTAATATAGATATGATTGTTGACTCGATTGTAGGCCATGCATTGCTTTCTTTCATGGATGGCTTCTTGGGTTATAATCAAATCCATATTAACCTAGACGATTAGTATAAGACATCCTTTACTACCCCATGGGGTAACTTTTGTTATGTGGTCATGCCCTTTGGATTAAAGAACGCAGGAGCTACTTACTAACGGGTGATGACCCTGATATTCCATGACTTCATTCACAAGATTTTAGAGGATTACATCAATGACATATTGGCCAAATCCATAACCTGTCAAGGTCATCCTGAGAACCTTCACCTTATTTTTGAAAGACTTTGACTCTACAAAATGATATTAAATCCCCTTAAGTGAGTCTTTGGTGTCGACACCGAAAAATCTAGGGTTCATAGTCTCTCATCATGGGATCAAGGTTGACACTAAAAAGATCAATGCTATAGTTAACATGCCTCCACTAAGGAACATCACCAAGTTTCAAAGTTTACAGAGAAATATTTAGGCAATTAATAGATTCATTTCTCAATTGGTTGATTGTACCCTTTCATTCGTTTATTAAAAAAGGATGTTCACTTCGTGTGGGATGAGGGATGTCAAAAGGCCTTTGAGTCGATCAAAGCCTACTTAGCCAACCCTCCCGTATTGATGTTGGCTATGCAAGATAGACCCTTTCTACTCTACCTGGCTATGTCACCATATGCTTTAGCAGCTCTTTTAGCTCAATATGACAACTCCAAAAAGGAAATAGTAGTCTACTACATTAGCCGCATCCTGGTTGATTAGGAAACCCATTATTCCCCCATGGAAAGGCAATTTCGTACTCTTGTCTTTGCTACACATAAATTGAGGCATTACCTCCTCCATGTTGAAATGCACATCATAGTAAAAATAGATCTTTTAAGGCATTTATTTTCTAGCACAGATCTAGCAGGAAGGTTAGCGAAATGGGTTATGTTGCTTTCTGAGTTAGACATAAATTTTGTTACTCAGGAATCAATAAAAGGTCAAGCGGTTGCAGATCAGTTGGCGGATGCTCCCTCATCTCGCTCCTTTCCTAGTTTAGATTTATTTCCTAATGAAAACATTTTTATGATTGACAATGATCTCGAATGGAAAATGTATTTTGATGGGTCAAGGTGTCAAACTAGTTTTGAAGCGGGGGTAGTCCTAATATCCCCCGAAGGAAAACCAGTTCCCTTGTCCTTTCGATTAGACTTTCCTAGTGTCAATAACATCACCAAGTATGAAGCCCTTATAGCCGGCTTACGTGTTGCGATGACACTAAAAATTAGACACCTTCATATCTTAAGCGACTTTGAACTTATAGTTAATCAAATAATGGTAACTTATCAGGCCAAGAAAAGTAAGTTGTCTCGGTACCGGGACCTTGCCTTGTCTTTGCTCGAACAATTTTCTTCTTTCACAATAGACAATGTCCCTAGGAGAGAAAATAGACACGTTTACGCCATGGCTAGCGCCGCTTCCTTGGTACCTTCTGAAGAAGATATGAAGGAGTACCACTTTGTAGTCCAAGTCTTGTGAACCCCTATAATTTCCGAAGAACCTGAGGTTGAATTCCCCATGTGTTCCTATGTAGACTCTGGGGAATGGTTTTTTATATTTATAACTATTTAAAAACTAAGAACTCCCTAATGATGTGACAAAGAACAATCGCGCCCACATGAGGAAGCTTTCGGTTCACTATGTCATCCTATCAGACATCCTTTATAGGAATGCCTATAATGGCCTACTTCTTAGGTGTCTTACAAAAGTGGAAATACCCCTTGCCATTAATGAATCTCATGTGAGCTCTTGGGGTGGGCATTTCGGTGGTAGATCCCTAACGCAAAGATTAATACACATGGGATACTATTGGCAAACAATGGAACAAGATTCCTTTGACTTTGTCAAGAAGTGCCCTCAATGCCAGCAACACAGCCAACTCATTCACGCACTCGCCCAAGAGTTATAGAACCAAACTTCCCCTTGGTCATTCACTAAATGGGGGTTGGATATTATTGAAAAGATATCACCTTCCTCTTCCAAAGGACATACCTTCATCGTTACTGCTACGGATTACTTCACAAAGTGGGTCAAGGCTATCCCGCTCTGATCCACAAATGCTGAAGCTGTTTGTAGCTTCCTTATGAACATCTCTTGATTTGGATTTCTCGCTACACTTGTTTTTAACAATGGTACACCATTTAAAAATAAGGAAGTGAAGCAATTCCTCAAGAAATTTCACATCCAGCACAAGTTCTTCACACCCTACTATCCTCAATCCAATGGTCAAGTAGAAGCATTGAATAAAACTCTTGAGATTATTCTCTGAAAAAGAGTTAATAAACATGGTAAAGACTGGCACATTCAACTAATGTATGCTTTACAGGCCTATCACACGAGTGTCTACACAGCTATAGGGAAAAATCCCTATAACCTTTTGTATGGTTTTGAAGCTATCATGCCCTTATAATTTGAAATCCTGTCTTTACAAGTTTCCCTGAAAGGTCTAATTGATAATGAGACCTATTGAGTCAACTACTTGCATCAGCTAGAGATGCTCGATGAGCGACATTTACGAGCCCTAGAACATCTTAAAGTTGATCATCGGTGGTTATCTAGATAATATAATCAAAGTGTACTCCACTGAACCTTTAAAATAGGAGATTTGGTTCTTTGTGAAAATCAGAGAAAATGTAAATGCATCGCTCGACCAGAGGGGAAATTCAGCCCTAATTGGTTAGGCCCTTACATTGTGATTTTTGTATATGGCTCAAGTGCCTATGGATTATCATCCATGGATGGAACACCTTTGAAGGAGCCTATTAACGCTATTCATCTTTGTCATTACTATTCGTAATGTCCCATGTGTTGCCTATGTGGTGCTCTCTCTCTACAAAAAGAGTAGTAGTATTGCATATGTTGACATTGTTCATTAACACATTATCATAATTTTGTGTTGTGAGTGACCATGTGCATGTGTATGTGTGTCCATTAGATCATCATTGTATTTAATTAACATACATCCAAATGTGTTTAATTAAATCATGATAGTATCTGATATAAGCATACATCCATGTGAGAATATAACATCCATAGCATGAATATATGAGAAATAAAAAGCATACACATCCAGATAAAAATTGACATGAAACCAGAATCGATGTATCCACATATATATATATATACACAATGTATGTACCAATGCCATGTACATGTATCAGGCCACTACAAAAAAATGAGTGGCTATTGAATATATGTATATACAAAAGGATCTACAAGTATGTGTGAACATATATATGTCTCACTACAAAACTGATGTACACAAAAACTAATGATGATATTTGGATCACTGAGGCGCATGGCTCCCAGACCCATCTGGCTCTGGTGGATTCTCTAGAAGCCGTGGAAGGGGTTGGATGGTAGTCATCAAGCATAAACAATGAGAGCGTGATGCGGACAAGGCTACCTACATCCCTTTGATCTCCCCCTACAAGGAAGATATCGCTAGCTCTGCCTGTCGTAGTTGCTCCTGCAGTTGTTGAAACTCTGTCGGGCTCACAGTTGATGGCTACCCACCAAGGTCATCGAGAAGGCTCTAAAGGGCATCACATGCCTGCTCAGTGACATCAACCCTCCTCACTACCGTATCTCTCTTGGCAAGCGTTGACCATAGCTCCCCTGACAGTTGGTCACGTTGCCCTTGCCAGCTCTGCTATTAGCTAGACAATCTCTACACCATGCTCCTCATAGGAAGTCCATAGGCATGAAACCAACTCGAAGCTCGGGGCATGACGCCCTACGGACACTGGCTGAAATGCCTCAAGAACTAACCCCTAAATCTATACAGTAGGGACCACCTCTGATATGCACTGAGTTATGAGCCCATTCCATCCCTGTGAATCCTTTGCACCCACAAAAAAGGAAAAGATATCAATATCACATTACATATATATATAAGAAACATATATCATCACATTGAAAGTACAAAACATAGAACAATAAACCATGTATACCTGGATCCCCTAGCTGTCATGTTGAGTTAGGATGAGGATCGATGCTCAGACCCACGTCGCCGACCTCGATGGCCGCTATTGCTGTCACGAGTGATGTAGCCGCAGAGGAAGATAGTGGTGTAGAAGAGACAGGGGTTATCGGTGGGGGATCTAATCTCCTCTATCACCTCGACCTCACTGGTGCTAACTCCTCCTGAGGTGCCTCCTCCTCCTCCTCCTCGGCCTGTTGTCAGCCTCTCCTCCTATCCAGTGGTGGCGAGGCTAGTAAGTCTCTTCCTAGAGTACCCTCACCGAACACAGGAGTTGGCTAATGCCTCTCCCACCATCGCAAAAAATTTGTGACTACTCCTACATTATCCACCACCATTAAGGGTGGTAGATCATGATCAGGCTCATCATCATCAAATGGGACTATGTCTATAATACTCATGCGAGGGTGGTCCCCAACCCTCGCCACACTCCTATGGGCCCTAGTATATGTGGGAAAATTTGGTGGTATGGTATGCGATCGGCCATGCTGTCGCATGACCTAAATCTAGTAGTAGGGTACAATAATATAATCCCTACACCCTATCAAAAAATTATCTCTCTGTAGGTTCCTCATATACCTGCCATCATCCACCCACCTAAAAAATTGATAGGGCCTCCATCGGACCCTATTTGCTGTGAGGGTATCAAATTGTAGCCACCAAAACTATAGGTCTCTGAACATCCACTAGCCCATCATATCATACCAGTGGGCCATGAGGACCCCATATAGTCATAGCTAGGGAAATACAATCAACCAAGTGCACCTGATGTGGGCGAAGGCCCACACCTGTGAAAGTGTGCACATTGTCAAGCTATGATACTCACAATGGACGTACTAGCCCAGCTCCTGGTAGAGGTGTGCCAGCATGTTGCACCCCTGGGTGAATATGGTCCTCTACTCTACCATCTCCCTAATAGTGTGGACGAGGCCCCCGTGCAGGTGTGAGCCTCGCCCATCAATCATGATCTGAAAAGTAATGGTCACGACCATAACTCGGCAGATTAGCGACATCGTGGTCCTCACCTAGTCATACCAGTGCATGTAGATATGGATCATGCCATCACCACCATATGTCCTCCCCATGTAGTAGCAGACGCCCTCCACCCGCTCTTGTGCTAACCGTGCATCGTCCAAGGCCACTCGTAGTCCATAGATGGGTAGTCTAAGGATCTGATAGATGGCCTCGAGAGTGATGGTCATCTCTACAACCAGTAGTTGGAAAGATGAGGTAGTGGCATCCCATAACTCCATAAGGGCTATAAGCATCCACTCATGGTATCTCATCTCTAGCATAGTGAAAACATGTCAGAGACCGACGCACTCGAAGAGTGTGACCTCGTTCGCCAATAAGCGATATCTCTGCTTGTGGACCAATCACAATGCTCACCCTCCAAGATGCTCATGAATCTCAGGGTAATCCTACCATGAAGCAAGAAATTATTGCATCAGAACATTGACATTTTACATCAAAAAATTGCAAAAAAATATTAAGACTTATGTGCAATGCGTAAACGTTTGTGTGTCGTGCATATGTCCCTAGCCGCCACAATCGCCCCAGAGATGATGACACGTATTTGGGGTGAAAAAGAGGAAATGGGACTAATGGGACTAATGTGCCTATCTTAGACGACAACGTGATTTCAAGACACACGTAAAAAAGACACCTATGCACCTCGCCACCTGAAAAATTCTTAAAAATGCATAAAAATTTGCCAAAAATGAGTGTTTGTGACTTACCTAGTCCACCTCATGACCCTTGGTGACGTCCCAACACAACTGCTCCAACCTTAGTTCCTCATACTCTCTCCTACTAGGCATTTTGCTGACTTTTCTCTCACAAAAGTCAACAATTTTCTCATAGTGAATAGTGAAAATGACCCTTCTAGGTGGCCACCTAGGTATATATAGGCACCCCCCAGGGCCCATTTTCCCTAGGCTTGGTGGCTCCCCAGTTTTTCCTAAATTTTTCCCCCTAAGATGGGGGAAAACTCAAGAGGGGGCATAAGGTCATCTCTTGATCATATTTTCTTCTTTCGAATCAATGACCTTTTTCTTGATCATTCCTCCTCTTTGTGGTAGGTTTCTTCTAATTTTTTTGAAACTGAACTAAAATTTGAGTTTTGCAAGATGGAACATTCAACAATTTCACGATCGTTCAAATGTTGTTTGTCGAGCTCAGATGTTGGAGGCATCTTTAGTACCAGTTAGCTTGACTACGGTAGTCATTATGGTTTCTCATTATTGGCATGCAAATCTGTAAAATTCAAAATTTTGGGTAAAAATTTTCTTTTCTACTTTAGTGAGGCTGATTTTTTCAAAATCAAGCCCACTAAAGTGGGGGAAAAATGTAATATTGTAGAATTGCACCTAGTGGCAATTCCATATTTTTGCATTTTTTTCCTAGCATTTATGACACCCTAAAACATTAATGACAAAACCCCTTCGGTCAATATTTCATGATTATGACTCTAGGAGAACAAGTGGCTTAGCAACAAAAGTCTGGCAACGCATTCCCCGAGAATATAGGCTTCGGATGAATGTGCAGCACACAGACGTCTATGCGATGCACTAGCATCCTAGCCATTTTCCAAGCTTGAAATGTGGAATCTAGAAGGTTAACTCTTGTGACACGTGTCCTTGTGGTTACATTCTAGAAGTCACGACTCTTTGAGACTTCTTCTTGTTTGATAGCAACACTCTCACAAGTGAAGCCATGCCGGACTAAGGTCCCCCCAGTACCACCAGCAACTCTCAGGCAAGCACTCAACGGTGCGTCTATGTGCTCTGGAGAGGGCTTTTCCCCATGGGTAACACTCTCTTTCCCTTTCTCATTTTCCTTTTACAAGAATTTTTCTACTCTCTAGTGGTGTGGGTTCTACTCCTTGAATAGGTATTTCTTTCACCACATGCTTATTGTGGTGTGGGTTCTACACCTCAAGTGGGTGTTGCTCTCACCACACACTTTATTTACTCCTTTCGCAATCCCTTCCAACTTGGTTGTTCATGGAGGTGGGAACAACGAAGCAGGTTCTAACTGAGGGAGACCCCTATACAACCACCCAACAACTTTCTCCTTGATCTCTTGTGTGTAGGTTACGAAAAGGAACTTGGAGTGAAGATTCGGGCATCCAAGGAAAGGGTAAGCTTTCTCCAAGTATCATGATATTTCCTTTCGTATTTGGCTTTTTGGTTAGTTAGTAGTTATGTTTATATCACCCATAAGTTTGTGAGTAGGATTAATTTCTATCCATTGTGTTCCTGAGTTCATTGTTGCTCAGGACCCTAGTGCGACTTTTAGATGACAGCGAGTTGCACTGGTGTCCTAGATCTGTGCTGACATCCTCTAGTCAAAAGCTCCCTCTTTTGGGACAAAAAACTTCTAATCTGGCTCTCTCAGGACTTTGTCTATTTACCTTGAATACATAACCATGTTCTTGGTTCCTTATCATATTGCTATCCTGAGGTGTATAAGGGAAATTCATTCCCTGGTGATCTCTCGAGAAAGGAGAGACATGTGTGTAATGAATCCCTCTTATATCACAATTAGAATATAGTTCAAAATATATTCTATAACCATGAATATAATATATTGAGAATTTGATACCCAAAACACCTATAGACATATGTATGCAACTAAAATAACATGTCAATATAAGGGTCCCAAAGTCTTGGCTAGATGATAATGATTTTTTATGGTTAGAATCTTATCCTCTTTTTCATGATCATTTAACCTTAATTTGATGGATTCTACCATGCCATTATAAATGGTTATTTACAACAAACTATGAACCTAGATGTTCTGTAAAAATAATAAAAATTATATACCTCTTGGGTATGTGCAGGATCATCGTGCAAAAAACAGGCCCTTAAGTGGCAAAAAATTCAAAAAAATCAGTGTTAGGCAACTTGACGTAAATATTTGAATAAGTTATCTTTATTATTTCAAAAATATGTAAGAATAGAATTTGTATAAAATTGAATGTAGTTTCTAAAATACTAGGTTTATTTAAAAATAAATAAAATCTATTTGGTGAAAATTTAAAATTTCAATGCAGAGTACTTAAATTTCGGGAAAAAATAAGAAGTAGGTGTCAATGCGACCACCTAACCATAATAAAATGATAATATTTTTTTGTAAGACTTTATATATAAGTAGAGAGGACTCATGTTTGGATGTGATGCATATTTTTTTGTAATTTTTCCAAGTAAATAATTAATTATGAATTTTTTATTACAACTTTTAGAAAATATAAAAACTCGTTTGTCTGACCACCTTAACTTGGTCAAAACTTCATGAATTTTTTTTATTTTTTTTTAATCCTATAGTATGTGAAGCATAGAATGTGACGCATGTTTTGGATTCAAAAAATATAATATCGTGTGAAAGTTATAGATGTTTTTCAATCAGCCTATCGATTAGGACTTTAGTCGTAATTCTAATAGAAAATGAATAATAATTATTTATTAAATTCAAATTAAATCATAATTTATATTTTTAGAAAGTTGAGAATCTCCTCTAAAAACCCTTTTTGTTTCATTAATTTTGGGTGAAAAAAAAGTCGTCAGCCACATACCCTACAAATATTGCCACTTTTTGGCGCACCATGATCCTGCACATACCCTCTTATTCTATTTGAGCTCATTGTATAGCTCATATAAACATGGTCATTATCCAAATGGATTGAAGGAAAAATTAAGTGTGCAACATGATTCCTCAATATTTGAAGAATGTCTAGGTGCTCAACATAGACTAAGCAACAAAAATATATCACATTGATAAACTTATTTTCAACCAATAAGAGCAACCTATATGCACTTTGAAGAATCTTAGAAGAGAAGTGTGATTACTGTATAAGAGTGAATTTTCACCCCATGTGCAAATCCCCTTTTTCCTTTATCCACCTTAGAAAACCAAGTTCGGAGGCTAAATTCCACCTAAGCCCACTGCTTGCATCCCACTTGGAGCTTGTTTTGAGCATTGGTGGAGACATTTCTGTTGGGGACGCCCGTGCGGTGCACAAACATCTGCATGGTGTGCTTATGTCCCTAGTAGATTCCTATGGCCGAACCTGCAGAGGCGTTACTCTTCTCATTGGAGATGAAGTTGTATTGTCCCCTTTGGCCGACCCAAATATGGTCATTTTTCTCCTTTCCTCCTTCAAATTCATCCCTTCAACATGCATTCTAACTTCTTGGTTGGATTCACAAGCTTCTTTCATACTCTTGCACTCACTCTCAAGCTCTCAATCAACATTTCAAGCATTCTATTGCAGCCAAAGTAACACTCCATCACTTTGGTAAAGTAAGTTTGGGACCATGCCATTGCAGCAAAGGCTTGAGTGCTCTCATTTTCTCCCCCAAGTAGCCTTGAGTGCTCTTGGTGGAGGTGGTAAGCTTCCCTCTCCTCTCTTTTATCACTTGGTTGAGTAGCATAACACTATTTTGTAGTGCTTCTTTTCTCTTTACTACATTATTTCCTTTAGCTCGTTTCCTTGGCTATTCGTGGAGGTGGAAATACCTAAACAAGGGTCTCACTGAGGCAAGCCCCTATACAACCACCCAACATTCTCCTATCTTTCTGTTTGCAGGAGTACATGCTTCTCGAAGGATCAGTTGGCGAATGAATTCCTTGGTGAGATTCTCCTTATTCTCTTCACTCTTGCATATTTGCTTTATAATAGTAGAGAGTATTTCATTTACCTAATCACATCATTCTAGCCCTTTAGTTAATCAGCTAGGTCATTATCTAGTTTTATTGGTTTGAGCTCGTCTTCATTGTTGTCTAGTTGTATGAACGCCAATGCACTTTTGAGATGCCAATGCGCCATGCTGATGTCTAGAAACCGTGCTTTTGTCCTTAGACAGAGAGCTTCCTAAGGCATAGTGTTAGACCTAAAAATTAGCTCACCTAGCCCTTTCCTATGTTTTGGTTCTGTAGAGTAACTGAGAGGCCTCAAGGTCCTCGTTACTCTCGCCTCACATTTCCAAACATTACACTAAGTTGAGGTAAGTTAAGGCAGCCTCTCGCATCTTGACTCTCCATGACCTAGGGTCTTGCATGCAGTGGTCCCCTTCTCTTACATTTTTGGTGATCTAGATGTGAACTAACATCTGTTCATCCATTGGTGTTAAGATCTCTCTCTCGTACTTTGTGACTGTTGTGTTCCTAAGTGTTGTGAAATTTTATGAGCATCACGACCCAGTCCACAACTTTTGGGTATATCATTAGGAGAAGTATATGACACCTCTTGATGGAAAGGATGAAGGTCTCGATTGGTCTCTCTATGGGTATCTTCTCCACTCCCACCATTAGTTTGGCTGCACAAGAGCAGTTGTTAAGGAACGAGATGGGATTCGCTGACAAAAGTAATCACCTTCCCACTCCTCCTATGTCTCCCATGCCATCATTGATGGATGAATATGAGGCCATTCAAATCTCTATAGAATATGTTAACGACTTCACTAAGGGATTAGGAAACTTAGAGAACCACTTGGAAAGAAACCCGAAGATGGCTAGAGCCACTTGGGTTATCAATGAATTAAAACATACGATGAGTAAAGATCGAACATGCATTGAACTTCTAACTAGCCTCCTTGGTTTCGTCAAACCTTGTGCTCCTAACAGCTCTAGCTTCGCATAAGGGGTCACTTTCGAAGAGTGTGAAGGAAAATTAGGAGTATCAATTCCTCCCACATCCGTCTATATAGTCGATGCGATCCCTTCTATCAGTATCCCTTCTACCTCTAAACAACTCGAAACTATCAAGGTTAACAAGGTTCCCTTGGGCTTTAGTTTCACCCCTCCTATCACCTCTAGTGGTGGAGGCTTCGGTGGGATGAGTGGTGGGGGCTTTAGTAGTGGTGGTGGATTCAGTAGCGAAGGTGGTGTCGGTAGAGGCGGCTCTGGTGGAGGTCATAGTGGTGGTTCTGGCGGGGGCCCTACTAGTGGCAGTGGCTCTGGTGGTGGCTTTGGCAGAGGTCACACCGGGGGTGGCTCTGGAGGAGGCCTTGGTGGTGGTTCTAGAGGAGGTCCCTCTGGCCCTCTATCTTCTAATGACCCTATTCTGAACACTCTTTTTTAGAATATGGGTAAGATGCAGAGCCAGTTGGCGAGTCTCTCCCAAGCCTCTACCCAACCTATCTTCTAGCCGTTCTTCCAACATAGCCCATTGTAGGTTGCTATCTTGAACACTCCTTTCCCTCAAGGAATGAAGATCCTTAAATTTGAGAAGTATGGTGGTAAGGGAGATCCGCAGACACATGTGTCTACCATTAATGCCCTATGCATGGACTACTTCCATCATGATGCATTGATGGCTAGACTGTTTCCCTGATCCCTCAAGGACACAACACTCGAGTGGTACTATTCCTTGCCCAACAACTCTATTTTCTCATTTGATCAACTTGTAAACCAATTCCTTAGATAGTTCCAAGCGAACATTAGGCTGAAGATGATCTTTTTAGATCTCGTCCAATGTAAACAAGGAGATAATGAAAAAATCACTAACTTCGTAGCGCGTTACCAAGTGCTCCTTTCACACATCTCGTATCAACTACTCAATTCTGACATGTAGAAGGTATTCATAAGAAACTTACAAAGGCCTTGGCAAGAGGATTTTTCCCTTATGAAATAATCCTCTTTCATGCACTTGTGTGCAACCTTACGAGAGTACCAACAAATGGTTGTTTAGTTTGGGGGATCCTCCTCATGCTCCCATTCTGAGGGAAAATCCATTGTATCAATCTCTTGGAAAGGTAAGGTCATTGCAAATGTAGTAGCCGTTGTTGATGACAACAGACTCAAACATAACTGGAAGTTCACAAAGCTATCAGAGTCTTATACCTCCATCTTACAGAAGTTGTTGAAGGATAAGATCGTAACTTTGTCAGCTCCTAAGCCTGTTAAAGAACCCTACCCTAATTGGTATGATGGGAGCACTTATTGCTAGTACCATCGTGTTAATGGACATAATACTGAACATTGTATGTGGTTGCATCATGAAATACAAGACCTCATCAAGGACGGTACCATTCATCTCAATGGGAATAAATAGAATGCTAACAAATCAGTGGTGAAAGCTAATAGTGAATTGTAGATATATACACAGATCCATTTCCGTCAGACTCTACTAACATGATTATTGACCCTGTTGATTCTGTTACCCAACCTGAGGCCTATGTCAATAAGGCCATGGTAACTTCCACTGCTCCACCTACACCCCGTTCGAAAAACATTACATTTACATCACAAGATTTACCCTTAAACAACAAAACTTCACCTCTCTACATTCCCGCTCGTGTCAATGGTCACATTGTGACAAGAGTCTTGATAGACCCCATGAGCCGTGTGAATGTTTTCACCGAGGAGACATTAATATTGAATTCATTACAAAAGGAAAAATATGAAGAAACAAAATCTACCATCCATACACACAATGGTATGTGCCTTAAACCTTATGGCTTGATCACTTTGTCCATCATAGTTGGACCTAGGGTTGTCGACATAGTCCTCGATGTTATCCCAAAGTCAAATTTTTTTATGCTGAAGCTAGGCATACTCTAGCTCTCCTCCATGAATGGAATCGCCTCTGTTATTCACAAGTGTTTAAAGTTCTCCCATGAGGGTGTCGTGCACACAATGCATGACACTAGATACTAGCTCTTGGTGTCCCATGGTGGATACTCGCTGGACCACTTTTGGCCCTCCCCGGTCAGTCCGCTTCCTCCAAGAATAGACCTACTTTACAAGAACTATGTGAAGTATAAAATTGGGGGCAAAGGGGAGCCAAAGCTGACCCTTCTTGTGACAAAACAATTGGTCACCTCCTCTTCTCGAGAAGAGAAGGAGAAGCTTGCATCGAGTACTCTCCCTTCCCTAAAAGGGAAGGAGAATTCCACGCCAGCTCCCTCTCCTTCCCGTCAGGTAAAGAGAAGGCTACCTCCTCCTAGTCTACCCCATCCTCTCCCCCTTCTTGGGAAGAGTATTGGATGGGCCAGCCTAGTGGCTACCCACTAAGTCTGATGATTCCTCCTTGGTGTAGGCCCAAGCTCAGGATCGCAGACCTCCCTAATGAATACCCCAATTCATGGTATTATTTATACATCAGAAAGAAAGGTTTTTGTAGAGAGTTTGATCTATGAAATCCTACTGATCCTACTCCTAAGGTGGTGAGTGGAAAGAGGCCCACTGTCGAGGCTCTTGAGTTGACTCCTCTTGCCACTCCTCGTCTTGTTCCTCCTACTCCCGTGTAGGAACCTATCCCTTCACTGGAAATAGCTGAGGTGGGTATTCCCATGGTTGAGTAGTAACCTTTTGTCCCTTTGCAAATCCTGACCTCTAACTTAAAGAGCTATAGAAACTACCTTACACGCGAATGCAAGTGCCAGTGAAAGGCTCTCTTGGCTAAGCAAGCCACCTCGCAAAGGAAGGAGGAAGAAATGATTGGCCCTGCTTCAAGGCCTCTTGTAGTGTCTTCCTCCTCCCTTCCTATTGCTTCTCTTCAGTCCGGTCCTATACTACTCTTGGCTTCCATTGCAAGTACGAATGCACCTAACCCTAAATAGGTACAGGTGTTCATCGCTCCTTCGGTGGAGCTTCCTTTGTTGATGTCCATTCCAGATATCAAGCCTTTCTCGAAGCCTGTGGATATGGTTAATACCTTGGTCGTATCCACTGCAATTCTTTCCTCCTATTCCTCTACACCTCTAGCCTCATTTGTGGGGAGCTCATCTCCTCTAGCGAAGAAAGAGGTGGAGAGTGGTACTTCTACAAATGGAGGAGATAAGAAGAGCCCATCTTCTTCACAAGGTGGTCCTATGATGACTTGTTATGTCCTAGTGATGGAACTCGTCCCAACTTCCTCTCAGTTTGTCACCACTCCCGAGTCACTCGACGAGCTTAGAGGTGAATCTCAGGATTAGCCTACCCCATCCACTGAAGTTAGACATGACACTCCTATGGGGTGCATGTTAACTTTGTGGATGAAGTTCTGACCTTATCAATGATCTTCACAAAATCACTGACTTTGACTCCATAAGAGCTTAATGGAGAGGATCTCGAGGGACCATCTTCCATGGCCCTTGTTGCGGGAGGGTTGGATGCTCCTCCTCTTAACATCCCACCATTGCAAGTTTGTCCTCCTTTCCCTTATGAGGATTTAGATTGGGAAGCGAACAACCTCTTGACTAATCAATGTTAGGAGGAGGCCCATATTCTTGATCTTGTGTGTGTGTGTGTGTTTTGTAATGTGTTCCTCCATGCTTGTACTATGTGTGCCTAGATGGCCCTCGTCACCCCATTGGTGCTTGGATACATGCGTGGTTTTTGTTTCGTAAACCTTCTTCTATTTGTATCATCATTCTTCCATGTTTGTGCTTGATTTTTGATAAATTGGGGACGATGCAAAGCATTGGGAGCATTTAGGCTTCCCTTCCATGTTGACCCAATTTTTTATTTTTACTTTGTCTTCTTTTGCATTCTTCTTGATATAATTGGGGATTGATGATCTTTTTCCTTGCATTGCAATTACCTATTATTATGAGCTCGAACAGATCTGACCCCGCTAAACTAGATCCCCATGTGCCCTTTGTCTATATTTTTTTCTCTTTCTTTTGTTATCCCTTTATCTTTCTCTCTTCTTTCCTTGAGTTGTCCCTTTCATGTGTGACAATTCCTTCTCTTTAACATTTCAATTTTTAGAAAAGGCATTCGTTGTCAACGAATTTTTTCTTGAAAATCTGCACAATTTTTTTCTTTGGAATTGCATTCTCAACTTGGAACCCTAACAGAATGTGTTTCCTTCATCATGAGTTTGTAAAGTAAGGACTTGAAGACCTTCCTCTAAATTGAGAACAACTTTGACCTTCCCCGCACATGGGGGCATATCCTTCCTTTCGAATTCCTTAATGATGGATTGCTCTGAGAAGAGAACATCTGCTTTCAAATTGTGTCCCTTGAGTGGACCCCCTTTTTCTTCATGGTGGGTTCCCAAGGGACCCTTCTTTTAAATTCTTTACCTTGAATGGATTCCTTCGCGTCTAGCCTGGGGACAACCCGATTAGACTTATTCCATTCCCCTTTTCACGTCTAGCTTGGGGGAAGCCTAACTAGACCCGTTTCATATCTTTGCATCTAGCTTGGGGGAAGCCAGACTAGACCTTACCTTTCAAATAGTGCATCCCTTGAGTGGACCCCTCTCCTTTTGAAGGGTTCATGAGGGACCCCTTTAAAAGACTTTCGAATCATTGACAGTCTGTGTGATTGTCCACCTACCTGCCTATTTGGCTGCTTCTTGACTCTACATAGTCGGCTTCCTTGGGGTTTCCTTTGTGCTAGAGTTTTTGTGGGATACCTTCCTTGTAGGTCTATGGGCCCATAAGGTGCTTACTTCATGGGGCTTCCTTCATGAGAGAGATCTTGGGGGTTGCCTCCTTGCAAGTCTGTGGGCCTATAAGACACTTTATTTTTCCAACTTCATAGTTCTGAGCAACTATGGATTCCTTTTCTTTCCTTGCGCCTTTAGGTTCACTAGATCATAGTTTGCTTCCTTGATGGTTCAAGTATACATTTCTAACCCTACTCTTTCTTGATCTACTTTACTGAGCATTCATCAGTATTCGTGCTTGCTAAAGTGAGGGAAAAATTTATAAGAGTGAATTTGCACCCCATGTGCAAATCCCCTTTTTTCCTTTATCCACCTTAGAAAAACAAGTTTGAAGGCTTAATTCCACCTAAGCCCACTGCTTGCATCCCACTTGGCACCTATTTTGAGTGTCGGTGGAGGTGTTTTTGTTAGGGACACCCGCACGACGTGTAGACGTCTGCGTGACACACTTACATCCCTAGTAGATTCTTGTAGCTGAACCTACAAAGCCATTACTCTTCTCATTGGAGGTGAAGTTGTAATGCCCCCTTCGGCTGACTGACCTGAATATGGCCATTTTTCTCCATTCCTTCTTCAAATTCATCCCTTCAACATGCATTCTAACTTCTTGGCTAGATTCACAAGCTTCTTCCATACTCTTGCACTCACTCTCAAGCTCTCAAGTGACATTTCAAGAATTCCATTGTAGCCAAAGCAACACTCCATCACTTCAGTAGAGCAAGTTTGGGACCACGCCATTGCAATAGAGGCACAAGTACTCTCATTTTCTCCCCCAAGTAGCCTTGAGTGCTCTTGGTGGAGGTGGTAAGCTTCCCTCTCCTCTCCTCTATCACTTAGTTGAGTAGCATAACACTATTTTGTAGTATTTTTTTGCTCTTTACTACATTATTTCCTTTATCTCATTTCCTTAGTTGTATGTGGAGGTGGAAACACCTAAATGGGGTCTGACTGAGGTAGGCCCCTATACAACCACCCAAGATTCTCCCATGTTTCTGTGTGTAGGAGTACATGCTTCTCGAAGGATCAGCTGGTGAATGAATTCCTTGGTGATATTCTCCTTATTCTCTTCACTCTTGCATATTTTCTTTATAATATTAGAGAGTATTTCATTTACTTATTCACATCATTCTGGCCATTTAGTGAATCAGCTGGGTCATTAGCTTGTTTGATTGGTTTGACCTCATCTTCACTATTGTCTAGTCGTACGAATGCCAATGCACTTTTGAGATGCTAATGCGCCACGCTAATGTCCAAAGACAATGCTTTTTTCCTCATATAGAGAGCTTCTTGGGGCGTAGTGTTAGAGCTAAAAATTGGCTCGCCTAGCCCTTTCCTATGTTTCGAGTCTACATAGTAACTAAGAGGCCTCGAGGTCCTCGTTACTCTCGCTTCACATTTCCAAACATTACACTTAGCTGAGGTAAGTTAGGGCAACCTCTCACATCTTGACCCTCTATGACCTAGGGTCTTGCACACGGTGGTCCCCTCTCTTACAATTACTAACTTAAAGTATTCTAAAAGTGAAACACTAAAACCTTGAGTAACTATCATGAAGATATGTAACTCTCTAATTACTATATTTAGCTATTGTTATATTCTATGCTACATAAGAAGAATTTAGTTGGATTTATTAAGGATTAAAGCTAGATAAATTAACAATTACTTAATTGAAACTTAGATGTGTGGTGATTGTGTCAATATAATATATGTTAATATTTATTTTTGGCATCATGTGGTGCTAAGTAAATGCAATTTTCAAATAGGATGCTTCAAACAAATGCAATGAGGGATGAAAGGTAGACATTCAAAAGTGTATCATAACTCCCATGGCAAATTGTCATCAAATTTAGGTTGTATAAAAATGCCCTTATCTAAGGCACCTCATTCTTAAGGAAGCCCTTATAAGTGTTTAATATATCAAAACTCTCCAATCCTCCTTCTCAAGAGCACTCAATTTTACTTTTTGAAAATCAAAGATTATTTTATCAAATGCAAGAAGAAATACACATTGAAGTTATCTTATGCACTAAGTCACCATCATTAGTATAACATAGTAACATAGCTAAAGCAACATGAATTTACTCATATTTAACATATCATTTACAATATTAAAGATAATCTAGGATCAATAGTAAAATAACCTATAATGAAACATGTCAAATCATGAGAGGATGTATAAAATTAGGAAGGTATAATTCATTGTTTATATCTATTGACTAAGGCATCACCAATTTTCATTCATCAAGAACTATAATTGATTAGCTTCATCATGAGGAGAGGAACAAATTCACTACTAAATAATTTCTAAATATATCAATACCCAAGAGTCACAAGAAATGCATGAACACTATGCTCACTAGGAACATTATTACCACACAATAGAAGATACCTATATGTGTTATAGGGAGTGGGATAGATGGCCTTATATTCTTCCCATAGTATATAATTCTTCCTAGAATTCCTCAAGGGAAGAGAATAGACCCACTCATTTTTTACAACAAAAAGTTTAAGAATAGCAAGGATACACATTCCATCACATCATGTAAAATGAATCAAAAAGAGTCTTAGGAAACTATATTATTCCCAAGTCACATTAATGTGTGCTAGAACACATATCTCAAATATATCAACTACACGTATTCTTTATCTAACATCTATTTATTAATTTTTTATGTATATTTCTTTACATCATAGCACATACATGAAAGCATTTTGTCATCTCATCAACATATCTCAATACTCATATATCACATATTATACAAATCATGAATTTGCACAATGGGATGAGGATGACTTGTGTCAAAATTCTTCTCTAAGAATCCATAATATCATAGTGCCATATATCCACATGTGTGATAATCTCTAGGTCCTCCTTGAGGAACCCCACATATAGAAAAATCAAATAAATTTAGGGGAAATGGATTACAACCATCCCATACTAGTCTCATTTACCCCTTTATAAATAATTTCCGAGGCCATCTTCTCTCTCATACAACTTTTCAAGGACCCCTCATGAGTATTACAATCTAACATAGTTCACATTAGTACACACATGCCAACCACAACAAACATTGGTAAGGTCTCAAAACAAGGGAATTTCAATCAATTAATTTTCAAATAAATTCAACCATGGAAAATTCATATACATGTATATATACACATATGTACAGACAGACAGACACACACACACACATACATATACATACATAGATACATACATATACATATATATACATATATATTTTATGTATTATATACATGTATATATGTATATACATACACATACATAAATAAATGCATACATATACATGTGTGTGTTGGGGGATATGAATAGTAGGCTACATATAATTCATACATATGTCAAAATATGTCAAAGTGTTTATTTTATATATTAACAAGTATTTTATAATATTATTTTTAAATGGAAAATAAACGCATCCTAATACTCTTTAGAACTATAAGCACCACTTACAGATATTGGTGCCTTTTTTAATTTCCTTTTCTACAATAATCAATTTTCTTCAAAATATTTTGTATAGTGAGCTCCATATTGGCTATATATTAATGGTCCACCATACTAATGCATCAATCAAGAATATTTTTTACCTTTTGTTTTGTTTTCCCTTTACTCTTACTAATCAACTCCTTTGAGAAAAACAATTAATTCAAAACATGAAAAATTACCCCAACCCAAAGGTTTGTAAGGATCCTAGAAAAAAATTAGTGTTAATTAGCCCCTTCCAATTACCATCTTCTCTCTATATTTTTTATTCTTTTGGCACTCTCAAACCTATATTAACTTCTACCCAATTAAATGAAAACCACCCAATAATCATAATATAAGAACAATATGTTCTTACATTTAGAAACACCTACAAAGGTTCTATTAGCATCCCTAATATGATTTAGTTAGAAAAATGGAGAGATTTTTATTGGTACAATACCTAGAAATTGATAGTCTATCATATGAAAATATTATGATAGTTTGATCATTTAACTACCTTTTAATTAATGTTTTAAGAAAAAATATAATTGTCAAAAAAAATTAGATTATTTTTATTAATTATTGATAGAAATTGTCTATCAATAATTCGTCAAGCCCTTTGAAAGATTACTTTCCTAAAATATTTAAAATATGTAAAGGCAAAAAGGTCAAATATTTTTTGGGATGTAGATATTATTATTTATCTTTTCTTGATATTTATTAAGTGACCCAATGAAGTGTAATTTACAATGATTAGTCTATGTCAAATAAATATTTTCGTCAAGTTCTATTTGGATGGTGGAGATATTTCTCTTGGAATATTAATTATATTTCAAACAACATTTGTAGTTCATTTTTCAAAATAATATTACCTTTTTGTAGATACGGGTTGTTGGGCCACTAATTGGCCACAGAGATACCCTTGTTGTAAAAAAAAAAAAATTACTTTTTTGTTAGTTGCCCAAAAAAATATTATTGACATGTTGACTTTTGTACTACATAAGAATAAATCTTTCTACATCATCCATGATATTTACACTAATTGTCACCACCTTCTAGAAATTATATCTAAATGAAAATATTTAAGCCGATGCATCAATGCATACAATTAAATTTAATAATTCCTACCAAATCTTAATACAATTGTTGAAATTTATTTCATCAAGGATAATAATTAATTTAGAAAATATAAGATTCATTTTGATAAGATTATACGCACTAAGGAATTAACTTAGATAGGAGTTCAGCCTCATATATAATCACTGCCAAAAGACATATAATGGGGAAATGTCACTTGGAGTGCACAGATTGTGCCATATTTGATTTGCATTATTCCTATTTGCTAAAAAAATATATATTTTCAAGCATGTGTCAATAACTATTTTTTACATAAAAATTAAGTCCAGCATGATCCACTTGCAAGTAGTAGAAGAATTATCACCAATTTTCATCATTGTGTAGTGTGGCAAAAACCTTCAATGTCTTTACCTATTTATTTTTATTATGGATAGCCTTCAATGTCTTTACATATTTATTTTTATTATGGATAATTTTGGAGTGAATTATAATTTTTAGTATGTTTTGGAAGTCTAAAATACACTGGATATAATTTGATGACAAAGATGTGGCCTTATTAATTTAACTTAGGATTGTGTTTGCAATAGCTTAGCTGGATTTGTTTGTTGTTGTATGAGTTGTTTATAGATGTCTTTCTTTCTTAGTCATTATTTTGAGCAAGCCAAAGATGGTTATATGAGAGTGTGATGTTTAAAACATATAAGGTTATGGTTTCTCTCCCAAAAATAATTCATAAGATTAGTAAAATTGAGAGCACATGCTTTTGCAATTCTCATGGAATTCTATTGTAAAAGAAATTCATATCATTTGCAAGATGATTTTATTAAACCATTTTGAATACATTGTGGAAACGGAATAAATTCAATAGTGGTATAATATATTTATGATTTTTTATAAATAATGAGGTACAAGTGAATATTGTTTAATATTCAAAGCCAACTTAAAAATATTATAGTCAAATATTATAAATTTTCTTAATAAATTATATTTAAATTTATATAATTAAAATTTATAGTTTTGAAGTTTTACTTAATTTCAAAATTGAAACTTAGAGTCTTTCATTTAAGTGGAGTAACTATTCCAACAATAGTATGTACTCTATTTTTCTTTTGTAGACATGAACTAGAAAAAAAACCAAAAACCTACACAACACATTAATAAATGAAAACTTAATAAAATCCATACAACACAATAATAAAACAAAATTTAATCAAGTCCATATAAGACGCAATAAATGAAAACATAATTTTTGGAAGAACGTCAAGATATTTACAAGATTAAAACAACATAAATAGTGTTCCATCCTTTCCTTAGTTTAAAATTATTTATTCAATTTGAAAGAAGAAATGATGATTGTGACTAAAGAAACTTCATGATTGAAAAGTAAACAAATTTATTAATGTTTATTTATATTTGATAGTATATCATGTAATTACAAATTTGACTTTGAAAATTATCTCTCTAATAAAATTTCATTGTAATCAAAAAAATTATTTATGTACTCATTAAACTTAAAAAATCAATTATCAATAATACAGAAAGTGTACTATTTATGATTGAAAAGAAAAAGTTCACGAATCTAAAATTAAAATATGACTATCAAATTTAAGCTCTGGGATTGTTGAGGCCCAACATTTTTCTCAGAAAATGTGAGAATTTTTTAAAATAAATTAGGTCTTACCTTTTATTAATGAAGCTTTCTGTCAAACATCTTTAGAGCCATCCACGAAGCAACCGTAGCCATGACTAGTATTATAGTTCTATCCATTTCTAGGAATCTTCCCACGTATTCACAAACCTACCACAACATGGAAAGATTATCAATTTGCAGGAAACAACCGGGAAGGAGCTAATGAGCTTCGCTCTGCTTTCGTAAACCTCTCTTTCCTCTCTCGTTCACAGCCTATATAAAGAGAGCATAAGCCTCTGTCTCGATATTCAATTAGGGAAAACTGAAAATAGTCTTAGATTTTATGAGTTCAGAGCCTGTACAGAATTTGTATAGAGCTTTTAACTCACATTTCTGTGAAATATATATTATTTCTGTGGTTCATATTAGTCTTGAGGATGTTTCTGGATGTTACCTGTGTGAGAGTTTTCCTTTTATTGATGACGGATGTTAGCTGTATGAGAGTTTTCCTTTTATTGATGATGGATTGACTATGATCTATACTTTTTTTATGCATCTGATAATAGATCATTAAGTATGATCCATGATTTCAGATGATAGATCATAAGATATAATCCAAAATATTGATAGGAAAAATTCTCACGCAGATTTCAATTTTAACATCTTAAAATGAGTTTCAGTTACAAGGATCTGTGCATCAAATCTGATGCAAAGCTGGAATCTCTAATTCATCATCCAAATGCAAAAAAATCTCACACAGTTAACATCCAGAAGTATTTTTTATTACTAACAAATTTCTATTTAATAGATGAGCTTCAATTGGAAGGCACTCTGGACTCTGAGCTGCAATTGCTCAAGGCTCAGCGAAAACCCTTTTTTTATCAGTTTTTGGACACCCTTTCCAGGGGTGCAGAGCTGATGGGTAGGAATATTAGCCCCCTTGAGCCCTTTCTTACATATAGATATGCTTTACAGATCCTATGCCTAGAGGATGAGATCTATGAAACCATGGATCTCATGCTTACCCATATATTGTTAGATGCCAGAAACCTTAAGAAGGAACAGCAAGATTTCTACCTGGAGTTACAGCCTGAAGATGTGAGAAGCCTGCTTACCATTGATGCCTTTCCTAGTACCAAGTTGCTTCAGCAAATGCGTTTGGACGATTTGGATGAGACTTCTGAAATGGAAGAGGGTTTTACTTACTCTGCGTATGACTTTGCTGCTATGAAGAGGCCTTTGTTCCAGAATGAGGTATCGGTTATTGGCGTGCGGTGTATGGCAGGTGATGAAATCCTCTCAATTTTGTTTCTTTAAGTCTTTGTCAGAGATCCAATCTGTTTCAAATTTCTACTTACTCTGTCATGATTGTTAAGATTTTGCGTGTTGTTCTTCATTATGTAAATGTGAGATGAAATTGTCAGAGTAATGAATACCTGATTGAGAGTGAGTGTTAGGCAGCTAGTTCAGTGCTTTCAATGGATTGGGGATCTCTTTTTTCAGTCTATAGTTCAAAATTTCTTACAGTCTTTCATTATGGTTTGGTCTGATAGTTTTTTTTTTTTTTTGTTATCTTTTTGTTTTCCTCTTCTCTTAGGTGATTTGTTGTGTTGGATCTTTAACTGATTTGTTGTGTTGGATCTTTAACAAACTTCTTTGGATTTTAATAAAATCTCTTTGGATTTTTGTTCTCTGGACTTTAATGACAATTATATTGCTGTATGGAAGCCTTTCATGGTATTAATAAATCTCTTTGGATTTTTGCTCTCTGAACTTTAATGACAGTTACTGCTGTATGAAAGTCTTCCATGATATTAATAAACCTCTTTGGATTTTTGTTCTCTAGATTTATAAAAGTCTTTATGTAATTCTTTCAGTTTTATAAATTAATATAAATTTATTTTATTGACAATTAATTTTAATTAGGTGTTGAATCAGATTCTAAGAACTGATATAATTTCTATTTTAATGAATAAAAACAATAACAAACAGAAGCTATTAATATCTCTTTTTGGCTGCTGTTATTTTTGTAATTTTTATCATGATATCAGATAGGGACTGGGCGTGACTCTTTTATAAGAGTGCACAAGAAAATGTGAACCTTTTGAGGGTTGATACTTCTAAGATATGAATAGTGTTGGATAGATAAAATTTGTTGAAGAGAGAGTACTGTATGTGTGGTTTGTGGATGTATTTGCTTGATCTTTGAGTGTATGTACAGCAGTGTGGAGATTTTTCAAGGAAGAGCTTTTGTTTGAAAACGTTATTGCTGTGATTAGGTGGACTTGTAAAGTATGAAGAAGAAGACGAAGAAATCATCCTAATAAATATTAAATGTTGAAATCATGGAAGCACAATAAAACAAGTTGTTAGAAGAAATATAGTTTCCTTGCGATGACTCCATTTACTATGTTGGAGAACGAAAGGTGTTTTGAGATTTCCAAAGGGGTAGTGGTGTACTTATGTGATAGTTCAGTGATTGTTTAGATGTAGGGAGGATGTTGGTAGGAGATACTTTAAATTCTTCATTAAGAGGGAGTGTTAGCTAACCAAAAAAACTGAATGAAAGAGAGTGTTGGTAATCAGTTTCAGTGCTGTAAATAAAAGTTGTAACTGTGTCAATAGTTGTTAGTGTGTTGTCAATAAATTCTAATCAAATAGCAAACCTAAATTTCAAAATTATAAAAATTGATTAAGTATTTGTAAACTCTATAAATGTAATCTTCATTCTACCAAAGAAACAATAATAAACAGCAGCAATTAATATCTCCATTTTGCTTCTTATGTTCTACTGTACTATATTATACTGTTATTTTTAAAAAATTACCAGAAATGTCCAATATTATTCTTCAGGAAACAAACTAATCTTTAGTCCAAAAGGTTGTAGTTACTAGAAATTATTCATAAGAGTTTCTTGTTCAGATAATTGCTTATCTATGTCTTTTCTTCAATAAGTTTTTGAGGCTTTGTTTGATTGTCTTTGCTTAACATTTCATCCAATAGTATTTCGCTGTAGGCCATAAGTCATAGGGAAGTGTACTTCATCCTATAATTTCTAAGGCTTTTGTTTCTTTATGATTATCAGGTTATTTTCAAACCCTGTTTTTCATCACTGTTTCACAGTCTGCAAATGTGAAAGGATTTCTAGAGACGTTGTGGGATAACATTATTGAAAGGAAGAGATCTGAGTTTCAGAATTTGGAAGATGTACGTATGCAGCTGCAGCAGCAGCTTCTGAGGCAATCTAAATCAACTTTGCTGATATTAGATGATGTCAGGTCCAGAGCAAATTTGGAGAAATTACTATTTATAGTGGCAGGATACAAAACTCTTTTCACAACCAGAGATAGCTTCATTATCCCCAGAAGCCACCCTACTCAATTTTTGCTGGGCCAGGAAGATGCTCTGTCTCTTTTCTGTTTGCATGGAGAACCTTGTGAGGCTTGGGAGAGTGCAAACAGAAAACTTCGCAAATGGGAATTGGTCAGGAGCACAGCAGCAATCTCTCATGGAAATGCCTCTGAGCTCTGCTTTTCTCAGCACAATATAATTCGAGATTTGGCCTTGCATTTAGGAGGCCAAGGCATTGCATTCCAGAGGAATGGGTTACTTGCGCCCAGGAAGGAGAATATTTTGCCATGGAAATGGGAGTTGCAGAAGAATAGGCCATTTGATGCTCAAATTGTCTCTGTTCACACAGGTGGGTTAGAAGATGACACAGACGGATTGCTACCATTTAACAGTTTTTTTCCTATATTTGACTAGAAAAGTAATAAACTACGAGATTTTATCTTACATCAAATCTACCTCTCTATCACTTTCTCTAAATTATCAAATTTTCTGGATTTATTGTGCGCATATTTCTTTCATTCTTGCATATGAGAATCTAACGTACCTTGTGACATCCAAACTTCATCTCTCTAAGTTCAATGTGATGAGAACCCAACCTAGACAAAAATTATTCATTGGCTAATCCAGAATGTTCTGATTGGATTCCATTTCTGAATTATCCATACAGGTTCTATAGACAAAAGCAACTGGTACGAGAATAATTTTCCAAAGATAGAGGGCCACAATAAAAGATGTAGATGTCTTATCTTCATCCCCTCACTTAAGGAGTGTGCTTGAAGAGGTTGACTGCACCGCAATTTTGGAAACAGAGAAAAGGACTACAGAAGTTATAGGAGCTATCTTTGGGCCGTCTTCCTGTTCGTCAAATGTTGGCATATTGGGGATCTTATCTTTATTTTGATGGCTATGGAGCGAAGAGTTCTGGTATTGTTGAGTTGAAGCTCAGATTGTTTAAAAGAAACAGGATTGTTTAAAAGAAACAGTCAGGCACGTTGTTTGTTATTTGAAATATTTAAGACCAAAAAAGATTGGTGATTGAGCCGAAAAAAACTGTTCAATCCCACTTTCGGCCAAACATTTTTTCTTTAATTGAAATAATGGTAAGAAAAGAATTACAGAGAATGAGAACAGTCGACAGACTGTCAAGATTGTATCCCACTTTGGGGCCAACACGATTTTAAAATAGACAAAAGATTTTTGTTTACATAGAGGCTCTCATTGGTTATTGTATCCCATTTTGGGGCAAACAAAATTTTAAAAATAGTTAAATCTGAACTTGTTTATTTTCTACAAAGCACGAGTTTGGTGTTGTCAATGGTTCTTATCAAGTACTTCTTCAAATTAATGGTTTACAATTTTTTTTTTATTGATAGAAAGCAGCAAAAAAAATTACAACAAAGTCATGAGCAGCATGCTGAAGGAGTTTACAGCACAGCAAAACTCAGAAAAGAGCAGCAAAACGCTGCCAAACAGCTGATCCAATATAATTAATGGTTTACAATTAATAGGGGAGAGGATCCAATGCCTGAGCATGTTTCAATAGTTGTGATAGGAGTTGTTTATATAATGTCTAATATTTTTATCAATATTGGACCAATAGTTGTGACTTTAAAGTTGTTAGTGTTGATGATGATTACCCATAATTAAACAGAATGTATTCCTTTGATCTAAAAAGCAACCAATCATGTGATTCCACATCAGCACTCAATAAAACATGCCATGAATTCACAAGTATTGGTCTCACTTTTTTTTTGGGCCTTTTTGGACACCTTGACAAAAAGCATGCTGATGTGGCATCATATTTGATGATGTGGCCCTGAAACCTTAGTTATAAGTAGGGGACTTGCCAAGTAAGCTGCTGTAAAAAATTGGGAGCGATTTGAAATTTTCACGTAGGATAATTAGAAGCATGAAGTTAGGGTGTACAACTACTAGATACTTTCCCCTAATTTATATATGAAATGTAATTTTTCCTAGTAAATTATTATTACTTAATATATATTTTAAAAATTATCATATTCATATTTGTTTTTTTAAAATTTGAATGTTTTGTTTTTTTGTGTGGGATATATACTAATTTTCTGAATTTCATATTTGTTTACTAAGTTATATCTGATGGAATATCATCCGTTAATTATTTTAAATTTTACATAATAGAATATTTATTTATTTTCATTTCAATCTTTAAACTACAAAAGAATAAGTCTTTCCACATCATCTATGATATTCAAATTGATTGTCAACGTCACCTAGAAATTATATCTAAATGATAATGTTTAAACTATGCATAGATGAAGACAATTGACTAATTAGTAATGCATGTCAAATCTTAATACACTTGTTGAAATTGGTTTCATCAAGACTAATATTTAATTTATAAAGTAGTCATTTTGATAAGATTATACACACTAAACAATTACCTCAAAAAGGAATTCAACCTCATATATCATCACCAATGTATAAAGGGGAAAATATCACTTGGAGTCAGAGCAGCTATTTCTGGATTAGATTGTGTGAGCTTTTTTGGATCATCTCTGTGAGCTTTTTTGGATCATCTCCTTGAACTCTCTATCCTGATGATGG
This sequence comes from Sequoia sempervirens, assembly GCA_007258455.2. NCBI lineage: Eukaryota > Viridiplantae > Streptophyta > Pinopsida > Cupressales > Cupressaceae > Sequoia > Sequoia sempervirens. The sequence goes on from VDFB02081143.1 coordinate 48,950, forward strand.
ATCACGAAGTGTGATCCGAAACGTTGATCCAAAAAAGCTCACACAATCTAATCTAGAAATAGCTGCTCTGATTCTTATGGATTGTGGAAATCTAATGACATTGATCACTTGGAGTGTAAAGCTTATGTTATATATATATATATATATATATATATATATATATATATATATATATATATATATATATATATATATATATATAAAACAAGCACGTGTAAAGCACTACATTTTGTCACATAAAAATATGTATAGCACAATTCACTTGTGAGTAATAGATGCATTACTTATGGTTGAAGGATGGTGTTTAGGGTTGAGGGCATAGGGTTGAGTGTATATGGTATAGAGTTTAGGGTATTGGGTACAAGGTTGAGGCTACAGGCTTACGACGGAGGATTTGAGAGTGTATATATGAATATATACATGTGCATTGTGCGATATAGAATTTATCTTACATACAATAATAAAGGGCTTATCTATCATTTGCTAATTTTATTTTAAAATGTCCAATTTCTTGTTTGTTCTCCTTAGAAGATCAAATGAATTATATTTTAGGTAGAGATAATGTTGGTAGGAATATAAGTAGTCTTCTTTTAGATCTTTCTAATCTAATGGTAGTCTCATATATTCTCTCTCTCTCCTTTTCTTCTTTTCCCTATTTTTTAATATTTTTGTAAATTAGTTAAAATATGCTTTAGCTAGTTTCTACTTTTATTTTCAACTTCTTTGTTTATAATAAAGGTTTGAGCTTAGTGTATTCAAAGATTCAATTACTTGTAAGTATTTATTGTATTCCAAGAAAACATATCAACTTAAAAGTAAAGGATGAACATGAATCTTGATGTGTTTATTTGTTTATTTCAATACCTTAAAATCAATCTTGAAACTTGACCACATGATAATTTAACTAAGAATCTAACCACGTCCCCTGGTGAAACAACATTCACTTCACCACTGAACTACTTTCCAAAACAAAGACTTTTTAATCCTGAGAGATTTTAGTTTCCTTTCAAAAGAGGAGTTGGTTTCTTGACTCTTAAAATTTGCAAGTGTAGTTTAGTTGGTCAACATGGAGTTCTAAAATGCAACCTACTATGGCTCTTTCATCCATAAAGGTTGAGTACAAAAATGTGAGAGATGTGGCAAACAAATTAATGTGGCCTAGGAGATTATTAAAAGAGCTACATATTGGTAATATTGAGAGTACCACTTTGTTGTATGATAGCTCCAAAGTTGTATTATTTTTGTTTGGAATCTTATTTAACTTTAAAAAAGAGAAACAATGTGTCTGATTCATGTGTAACATGTTTGTTAATGATATTTACATATAACAATTATTACAAGTGATCCCACAATAATGGTTTACAATTTTTAGCCAAATTGGACACTGAAATAATTTTTTTAACTAAATCTTCACTTTCAGACACCTATAGCAGCTAAACCATGAGGAATTTAAAGATGATGAAACTAGAGTTTCGTGACATTTTGTCTGTAGATTCTAAATTTTTTTTTTCAAAATTTTTGGAATCGGATTGCACTTCTTTTTCCATCTCCATCAAAAACTAGTTTTTTTCAGAAAACATTTTTTTAAAAAAGTGACGCTCACCGTATAATGCATAACGTTTTTTCCATGAAAAATAAAATTCTAATTCTTTCAAATTTAGATTTGTAACTCCAATATCTAGTGCTTATACTTGGTTAGATAGTTTTTATTAAATATTTTTCTTTAATCAAATTTCAAAGTCAAACCAATTAAAATTCATACATGCATCAGATAATGCTAAACTTTTTAATCAAAATTCAATTTTTTGTTGGATCAAGGACTTCAATATCTGGTGCACTCATATTTTTTAATTTTTTTAAAATAATATTCTATTTTTCCACATATGCAGAACAAAAAGCTTGATTTTCAATGAAAAACCTACATTCACAAGAAATAAAAAATAAATATAATAATCAAATTTAATTTAATTAAAATTATACTTTTTGGAAGTTTATAATAAGGACTACATACAAAAAATAAATTTTAAATGAACTCATTTGTTCCCTAAAATGGTAAATCAAAAGTGGTTTATTATCAGGGTTTTGATAGCTGTAAAGAAGATTCCATTATAGGTATGGTTTAAAACTAGTGGGGTTCTATCCAAGGGGGCTTAGTCTAAGCTGGTTTGATCAAACCCTCTTCAATTGAAATCCTTTAAATGGAACTTTTCAAGACTTAAATCATTATATTTTCTAAAAATATGTGATTTCAACAAAAATCAGGATCTCCCAGAAAGAGTAAACCACTATTGCGGCAACACTCTTACATGAGTATAAATGCATAAAATTGAAAATAATATACAAAATGTTTATTTGTAAACTAGTTTGATCAATACATTACAAGTTCTAATAAATAATTATATAATTGAAGTTTATAGCCAATATGTTGAGATGAGAAGCCTATAACATTTACAAATATTATTTGTGCTTGTTGAAGATGTTGCATTAATTCTACTTGTTGAAGATTAAAATCCAAACACTTTTGAAGAAAACACAAAGCATTTTAACTACAACTTTGTTTTTGTATTGAATATGTGCAACTAATTACTTCCTACAAAAAATGTATGAAGACAACTATGGACAAATTGGTTTTGTTTAATATGTAACTAGCTTTTAAGTAGTAGTAATACATTTTTTAAATGTGAAGTAGGAAAAAAATATTCTATTGTATATTAAATATTATTATATTAATCAATAGCTAATATATATTATATATCATAAATATATAATAATAATCATATTAGTAGTAATTCTATATAGTTTATCAAGAATTATATATATTATCTATACATAATGGATTTAAAATATATTTTATAAATATATAATATTAATATTAGTATATTCTATAGTATGATTATTATTATATTATATAATATTAATTCATTTATATAGTATAGATATATATTATAACATATACTAACAATAATATACTAATTATATATTATATTATTATTACTATAACATTATTATAGTATATAATACATTAATTAATATATTAATACATTAAACAACAAAAAAATATCAATTCTATGACTTTGTCAATTAAATCAAATAGTTCCACCTTTTACTAGTGCATAATTGACTAGACATATTATAGACAAACTTTATACTATTTAGAAATAGTTTTTTTAAATGAATAGTATCCAATAATGATACATTAGTCAAAATGCTTACCTCATATTAATATGACTATACATACTATAATCCGATAGAATTAAAGAAAAATAGTTTTCATATATTGTAATAAATTTTACAAAAATATATATATTAGAAAAAATAGTCAACTAATTTTAATTCTTTGCTCCTATTGGTTTATTTGAACAAATTAATAAAGCTAGATGAATGCATTAGTACTAATAATAACAAAGCACATTGAAGTGTATATACATTATATTTGATCATAAGATTTTTCCAAATAAAGTCATGTATAATATGTTAATATTTAATAATTTAATTTATTTATTTTTTATTATTTGTATTCCATTATTAAGTACTATAATCCTACATCAAATCTTATAATGCCACTCTTACTAGCTAGGAACTTGTGGATTATGACAAGGATATCTAGGCGAAGAATGTGATAACTGTTATCAATCTGATGTTGCACCCTGTTCAACCTGATGTTCAACACCTTAATGTAACATGGGAAGACCTCTAAAGTTGTGGGTCAGTTGTAAACAGAGGTCAACCTCTAGAGAAGGCCAAATTCCTTTGGTATCACCTAAACTACTGATGCTATAAAGGGAAAGGAAGAAGAAATACATAAAAATGAAGATTAAAACCTATGGTGATGCACCTAAACGTTACTTGGATTTGAAATTAGACTTCACACACTTGGTTGCAATGGTTGAAGATAATTTTGTACAACTCACTTGTGTGTATATATTTTGCAAAAGTGTTTCAAAAATAGGTCCTGATGCTAAGATTCTTAGAAGGAAAGCTAATTTCACATCTAAAATTCATTACATCTTTTGACACAATTTGTAACCTGCAAAAACATGCTTTCTGCATAAAGGTTCTAAAATCTGAGACAAAGCTCAAAGGAAATAAACATTTACCTCACTAAAAGCTTGATCAATCAGCTGACTGAACACAAATATGCAAAGAGAAAGTAGGCAAGAGCTTCAAATCAATGATAATCAAGGTCTTTACTGAATTTCATCTCCAAAATTAAGTTACAAATGTTTGCTAATTTGAGACGACTATAAAAGTCACAAAAAACTTCAAAAAAAGCATCCCCCAAAACTCCTCTACAAAGAGGCAAAAAAATGCCTTATATACAAAAGTATGTTGGCCCCTTAGGGCTTATGAAAATATTCGCCTCAGAAAGATCTGTCCTTAGATCTTTTTCTAAATCGAGTTACTTCTGCATTCAATGTGTATCCTCGCTATCCACTCTTAAATATCCTTTATTGATCCATGTGGATCTAGAAGACCTCAAAATTTCACAGTCTCAGAATCAGCCAAAAGTAGCCTCAGATCGAAGAGCATGATGACACGATCCCGACGCAACTTGAATCGCATCAAAAGGAGATCGTAGGTGGAAGTTATGCTTGGTCAAAGGTCTAGTCAAATAGGGTACTAGGGGCCAACAGGAAGCGAAAAAATTGACCATCTTGGAATTCATCAAAATTTGCATCAAATCGAAGTGCTCATCGAGACGATTTCGATGGCGTTCATTTCGTTGAAAACAGAGCTCGTATGCGCAAGATACGACCAGTCAAAGTTTTAGGTTGACTTGGTGAAGTTGGAGGTACAGGCGATGACGTCAGCATTCGTACGTGATTACGTTAGCAATCAGTGGAAATCCAAAGTGGACAAATTAGAGCTCGACATGTGTCATCTGTATGATATACATGATGATGTGGCAGACAGTTGGCATCCGATTCAGTGATGATGTGGCTGATAGTTGGCAGGTGACTAGGCAGATGACATGTCTCAATCGGCGAATCATATGCTACCACGTGGCAGTCTCTGGGCACGACACGTGTCCTCTAATATTGGTCGGCGTCGGCATTGGATTGTTGCATGATTTGTTTGTTTGAAAAAAAAAGATTGTTAATCAGGTTTGAACCCGAGACCTCCAGGCTATCAGCGCGCCGGCTGGCTGTTGCACCACGTGGCATGCCTCCAACGGTTGGCGGTGAGCGGTTTCTATTTGTTGTTTGAAATTTAGGTATAGGTTTGTTAAAAGGTGGTCGGCGTGGGTTGAACCCCTGACCGCTTGGCCCACAAAATCTTGATACACCGATAGACCACCGATAGTGGCTTTACTTTGTATGGAAACTGTTTCATTTTGTTAAAATTTTATTGACCAAACCTTAACAAAATGGCTTTTTTAAGCCATAAAGCCACAAAACCACCTTAACTACTAGGTCCTAAATAACAAAGGGAGTTATAGGGAGGTTGTAAGCGAAATGTCAAGGGGGGTTATTTTGTTATTGCATTAAATAAGGTGGTTTTGGCATTTCATGTATAAAAGGAGGTAAAGGTGAGTGAGTGGGTATTAAAAAAATTTCAAGTGTTAGAATTCAAATTTTCAGGAGTTTGAGAGAATCTTTGAGAGTGAATTATTGCAAGGTGTTTTCTACACCAAAAATTGTAATTGTGAATGAGATTGTGAAGAGTCTATGCTAGATTGGAGGCTTGATATTGTAAGAAGGCTATTGGCTTGGCAATATCAATAAAGCGGTCCTACGATTGAGAAGCGGACCCGAAGACGTAGCTCACATTGAGCGAACTCCGTTATCAAGAGTGTTCTCCCTCTTTTTCTTTTCTATCTCGTTATTCTTTCAGCACTTTGATTCCTTAAGTTCTTAGCTTATGATTTCTTGAATCTGGTTTAAAGTGAACTATAATTGCAATAATTTCAACGGTTTAAATACACGGTTGAATCCTGATAGCAATATCATGGTTTAAATACAATCACGCATTACTGCTGCGATCAGGGAATAAATCTATATTTGGATTAAGTTTTGTAACTTTAACGTCCTAGTTTATAGATCATTTATCAGCCGACATCCCCAACTGCCCCTGTGACTCATGGCCTCTTCTTTCTTTCGGCCTTCTTCTTGCTCGAGATCTTTCTATAGGTTGACTTCCCCTGCAACAGCTTCAAACTTTTCATTTAGATCTCAATATCATTGATCTCCGAGCTGCTCCATCGCCTTTGGTCTCAGGAAAAGTCCATGTTGTTTATGCTCTGTTGGTCTCATTGACTGGGGGAGTCAAACAGTCAAACGGCTGATGGTTCACCCTTAGCTCCTTCAGATTGGTCAAGCTCATGCCACGTAGATTCTAGACGGTCAAAGGTTGCTTCATCAGAATCACATGTCGGTGAGACACTAATCGTGTCTCCCTGATGCGATTATGCTCTCATAGCAGCCATCAGCGTAGCTTACAACCATCATTGAGAGTTCTCATCAAGCTTCAAAAGTCATACCGATATCCCTAAAACCATCAACAAGACACAATCCTTTCGCTGAGACATCATGTCGAATTCCCTTTTCTTCGGCGAACTCCTTTCATTTTGGGGAGACTCCGCTTGGTCGGCGGGACATCACAGCGATGACACCTCTTTTCCCCCGAGCTCCAAACTCTTTTGGCAAGAGTCCACCTTGTCGGCTAGACATCTTAGTGAAAGCACAAACCTTTGGCAAGCTGAGACCACTTCGGCAGGACTTTGCTTGGTCGCCGAGACATTACGGCGAAAGAAAATCATTCAGGTAGGAGTCTCCCCGATATCCACTTGTGAACAAACTTAAGCAAGACCTTCGACACTCGGCAAGACATCTTACCGATGCCATCTTGTTTCGGTGAGAGCCTATCTTCCTGTTCACAATGGTCGGCGAGACATATTGAATCGGGGAGACTTCTCCCCGACCTCAAAATATTATACCGAAGGCAACCCCAGTCGACAGGACCTTCGTCATTCGGCCAAACCTTTTGGTGAAGGAAAAATCCTTTGGCAAGACTATCAGTGGTCGGTAAGACCTTACACCGAGTGTCGAACATTACATCGAGCCCCTTTTGTCGGCAAGACCATCCTTGGTCGGGGAGACATCTCCCCGAAGACATCACCATTTGTCGAGACCACACCATGTCGGCAAGATATTTCGCTTTCGAGAAGACCTTGTGGCGAGCCCTTCTTGTTTTGGCGAGAGCCCATCCAGTCGGAAAGACACTGCCTGGTCGACGAGACCTTTTGCCGAACTCTCATTTTTTCGCCGAGACCTCCGTGCAAATGTGAACCCCTCTCCCCAATCCCAGCTCCGTGAACAATTTTTGGCGAGACATCCCCAAGCGAAGAGAAATATTAAACTTTACAGTGACCGAGATGTCTTAGCAACCATGAGGATTTCATACAAGTATAACACACTGCTAGTCGGCAAGACATTCAGCTGGTCTAAGCGACTTTGTTCTCTGATGGATTTTATGCCAAATCTGACTGAGGCATACTTTTCAAATGAGCTCCTTGTGAAATGTCATCAGTTGCATGAACTAACCCTCAATTCAAATGTCTCATTTGGCCCTTATGAACATCTGAAACATAATCTGTCTTGCCTGATTGAGCCCGTAGGTGGAAATTGGGCAACAATAACCTTAATGGAAAATACTCCCTACATTTGAGTTGCTTTGTCCTAAATTTTAAAAAATGATGATCACACAAAAAGTCTTGTAAAAGAAGTTTCCAACCTTATCTTATTTCCATGATATAGAATATATCTACTACAATATCTAGTACCATTCAACTTCAATTTAGGAAGTTTTTCTTGTCTTGTTTAAGGGGTCTAATCAATATTGTCCATAAATGCTAGTTGAATGTACCTAGAATAATCACAAATTCTTTACCAACAATAGCTAGAACTCCATTCAACTATCTTCGATCTCAATGTACCTCGGCCCTTTATTCCGTCATTCTCCTTTATAAAGGTGGCAGACAAAAAAAAACATACCTTTCGTCTTAAAGTGGAAAACGCGTAAAGATATTTTGCTTGACAAATATAATTATTTTGCTTTACAATTATAATTATATGTATATTATTTTAATTGAATTTCTTATTCATTTTTATTTTATTTTTCATAAAATAAATATAATCTTTCTTTGGTTTGTTAAAAACATTTACAATTGTCAAATAATTTTTAAGATTAAAAAAATTGAGAGAATATGCTTTTGCAATTTTCATGAAATTTTATTGTAAAAGTTCATATTAAATCATCAATCTTTTAGACAAACAACCAAAATTTAGATATTTGTGGTTTCTAACTTTACAATCTACATAGAATAAGGATTCATTTTTAAGTAATAAGAATCCAAAAAAGAATCAACATTATTTATTAACTTTTATTGGTTGTGAATGAGATAAACTCAATAATGGTATGATGTATTTAAGTTGTTTTAATAAATAATGACCTACAACTGAATATTATTTAAAAACAATATTCAAAACCAACTTAAAAGTTAAATATTAGCAATCTTCTTAATAAGTTATATTTAAATTTATATAATAAAATTTTATAATTATGAATTTTTGTTTAATTTAAAATTTATAATCTGTCTTTTAAGTGCAATAACTATTCCAACAATCAATAGTACATACTCTTCCAAGATTAAAACAACATAAATAATGTTCCTCTCTTTTCCATATACATTATTAAAAAATAATTACTTACATCAAGATGGATTGTGGAAACTTAATATCTTTAAAAAATAATTACTTACATCATATTACAAGCAAAAGTAAATGTGAAATATAACTATCCTATTTAAACTTTTTTATTTTATTTTTTGGATTAAGTAAGAAATTAATTACAACAAGGATTAGCCTAGGGGATCCATGAGGTCTAATGAAGCAAAATAAAACATGCTATAGGATTCATTAGAATCTTTCCCTCAATAATAGTAGCCCTTTGTTTGAAAATTTGAGAAGGTGCATTTGGGTTGGGCTATAAATTGCCCCACCAACTTAGGCAATTTTTGGCCACTAGCAATCATGAAAGTTTCTAAATTCCCATCAATTATTATTTTTATTTATTTAATTTGATGAATTGAATATGTAAAATAGTAAAATTCATGAGACCCCTATCTTCATAAATTTCAAAGTTAAAATTACATTGTAAAGTTCATGGGACCACATGCTTTAAAATACTCCTAAAATATCTTTCACCCATTTAAATTTTTTTGGAAGCCCTCATCCATAGGATCCCTCCCTTGAGCTCTACATTAATGAAAAAAAGAAGATACAAAATACAAACAAAACCAAAAAAGAAAGGCTGGGACGCATGAATCAATTTTGAAGGGACAAAAGTCCCAATGTAGCAAAAACCAAATATGCTAGGAAATTAATTAGAATCTTTCCTGAATAATATCAGACTCCATTTTCCAGTTTTGAATATATGAAGAAGTATAGTTGGTGGTTCCTACTAAGATAGAGTGGGACTCCATTTTCTATTTTCTAGTTTGAATATTTGGAAGAGTGTATTTGGTGAGTCCCACCAAGTTATTTTCCCATCACTTGTCAATCCTTTCATAAATTTCGAATCTCAAACGGTACCAATTTAACCTTTTTTTTCTGGTAAGCCCTGTACGTGAGACCCTCCCCTAAGCTAAAACTAGAAGATAACGCTAATCAAACATGCAAGAATTCGGAATGACAAATTAACTTCACTGTTAGCGTTACAGAACTCGCCAACCAAGCAGCAATGCCGAATCTGAATACAAAGCCCAAATAAATTGTACATCTTTTCGGTCATCCTCACCACACAATGCAGAGTAGGCAAAACGTGACTAAGTCAGCCCAGACCAGCGATAGCGGCAGCAGAGGAACAGGTCAGATCAGGCGAGGCATCGCTCCAGAGCTTTGGCTCGGAATATGTAATAATTAAAGAAAACCAGGTATAACTATTTATGAAGGAAGCTTCCCCTCGTATTCTCGAACCGATTTCAAAATGGAAAAATCTCAATTTGTAGGAAACGACCCGGAAGGAGTTAATTTGCTTCGCTCTGCTTTCTTCCACCTCTCTATTAATAGAGCTTGTTAGCAAATAAAATCTGTCAGGATGCTTCTAATATCCAGAAGCATTCTTTAATACTAACAAATTTCTATTTAAAAGATCCGTTTCAATTGGAAGGCTTTCTGGTTCAGAGCCAACCCATAGCGGAAATCCCTAATGCCATCTATTTAACAACTTTGTGACTGATAAGTAGGAGGTATTTTTCCACAGCGTGTCAAATTATGATATTGCTATCAGGATTCAACTGTGTAGTTTCGAGTCAAACTCATTGACCTATGTTTCATGAGTAGTGGTTCAACAAGAACCCATCTCTCATGATATCGAATGGTCCACTTAACACTAGGTGCAATGAGTGCTAAGTGGACCATTCGATATCATGAGAGATGCACCTAGTGCTAAGTGGACCATTCAAAATCATGAGAGATGGGTTCTTGTTGAACCACTACTCATGAAACATGGGTCAATGAGTTTGACTCAAACTACACGGCTGAATCCTGATAGCAATATCATAATTTAACACAAAAATACCTCCTACTTATCAATTGATGAGCTAAAGGGGCTCTATTATGAATGGTTCATAAGGCACACAACACAAGGTTTTGCAAATGGGGTAAAACTGCGGGCTTAACCTTGGAGAAAACTCCCCTGGTTGCTTTGAGCCGGAGCAGACTGGATGGGTGACCTCGACGGACCGAAGCTTCACCTCTGAGCATCACCTAGATGCAATGAGTGCTAAGTGGACCATTCGATATCATGAGAGATGGGTTCTTGTTGAACCACTACTCATGAAACATGGGTCAATGAGTTTGACTCGAAACTACACGGTTGAATCCTGATAGCAATATCATAACTTTGTGACTCTCGAGCTGCAACTTCCCAAGCTCAGCAAAATCCCATTTTTATCATTTTTTGAACATCCTTATTGTTGGGTTAAACTAGCTCTTGGGTTAGAGTTAGTGGATTAACCATAAGTGGTTTTGAGCCCATGGTTTTGCATGTATGGAAGTCTATATAATGGCTTGGTGACTCCATTGTATGTGTGGCTGGTTGAAGCCTTCAGGCTTAGCCCAGTTGGGGCTGAGGGTTATTATGAAGATCTTTATTGCTAGTTTTTTCTCAGTTTGGGGTTTTCCAGGGTAAATCACTGTGTTGTGATTGTGTTCTTGTTCCATGCTTGATTTATGTTTTTGTTTTTATTCTTCATTTGGTTCCTAACAAGTGGTATCAGAGCAAGGTTTGGGATTTGCTTTTTGCTTGCATGTGCAAGATTTGTGAGTTGCATGTACTTGCATGGAATCGCATGTGGCTTGTATGTGCTTGCATGTTGATGCATATAAGATTTCCTAGTGTTTAAGGTTCTGGATATTTCTTCTGTGAAGATTTCTTAGCCTAACAAGCTTGAAGAAGTCTGAAGGAATTAGCTGAAGATTGGGCCTTGGAGAATGGGAGAAGTTTGAGCATGTGTGCAGCTGGAATGTTAATGAAGCGACGCAGTGAATGCACTCATTCTAGTTGTGATGGAGGTCTTGTTTGGCTTTCAAGATGAATTTGGATTTCTCTCGATTGTGCACAATTGGTTGTGGTTGCTGCTCTAGGCATGTTACCTGGTTAAAGTCATTGTATGCAGGTGCCCGCAGCCAAGGCTGGCTGTAGCAAGAACAAAATTGTAATGGAGTTGAATGTAAAATTTAATACATGTATTTGGGCTGATGGTTGTAAGACCTTGTATGGCTTGCTTGATCCCTGAAAGGAAAGGTCTGGTATGTGCTTATGGAAGGGGTGTTTAGTTTTAACCCCAAGACCAAGTTTAAAGGGGGGATTGTTGGGTTAAACTAGCTCTTGGGTTAGAGTTAGTGGATTAACCATAAGTGGTTTTGAGCCCATGGTTTTGCATGTATGGAAGTCTATATAATGGCTTGGTGACTCCATTGTATGTGTGGCTGGTTGAAGCCTCTAGGCTTAGCCCAGTTGGGGTTGAGGGTTATTTTCCCCGGTTTGAGTTTTCCAGAGTAAATCACTGTGTTGTGATTGTGTTCTTATTCCATACTTGATTTATGTTTTTGTTTTTATTCTTCATCTGGTTCCTAACAAGTATCAGGGTGCAGAGCTGTTGGGTGAGAATTTTAGCCACTTTGAGCCCTTTGTTAAATATAGATATGCCCCACAGATCCTATACCCAGAGGAGGAGATCTATGGTCTATGAAACCATATATCTCATGCCCGCCCATAAATTGTTAGATGCCAGAAAGCTTGAGCAAGAACCTCAAGATTTTTACCAGGCGTTGCAGCCTGAAGATGATGCTTTTCGTAATATCAAGTTGCTTCAGCATTTGGGCGATTTGGCTGAGGCTTCGGATATGAAAGAGGGTTTCACTTATTTCGTGCGTGGCATTGCTGCTGTGAAATCTCAAGTTTTTGTAGGGTTGGAGAAACCGCTCGGCGATTTGAAGAGGTCTTTGTTCCAGAATGAGGGGCCGTTCGTTGGTGTGCGGTGTATGTTGGGTTCTGGCAAAACCACTCTAGCGATGCCTCTATGCAATGGCGTTCATATAAAAGGTAAAATGGCGTTCCCCCCAATTTTGTTTCTTTTGTCTTTTGTCAGAGATCGAATCTGTTTCAAATTTCTGGTCACTCTGTCATCAATGTTAAGATTTCGCCTGTTGTTATTCGGTATGTGATTGTGAGATGAAATTGCCAGAGTAACGAATAGCTGAATAAGAATAAGTGTTGGAAGTTAGTTTCAGTGCTGCCAGTAAGAGTTATAGTTGTCAATACTTGTTTAAAGTGTGTTGTCAATTAGTTTTAATTAGGTGTCAAGTCGGATTCCAAATTCTTTAAATAGAATTTCATTTTGATGAATAGACTAGTAGAGAATAGGAGCTGTTAATATCTCCGTTTTGTTTCTTATATTCTACTGTATGATATTTTTTTAATTTATCATGGTATGAAATAGGGACTGGGTGTGACTGTTATAGAAGTGTTCAAGAAAATTGAGTATTTTGAGAGCCAATCCTTCTAAGATAGGAGTAGTGTTGGATAATTAGAATTTGTTGAATAGAAAGCAGGTAGTGTATGTGTGGTTTATAAATGTATTTTTTTTAATTTTTTAGTGTATATACAATAATTTGAAGAGAAAATTCTATAAGGAAGAGTTTCTTTGAAAGTGTTATTGTTGTGATTGAATAGACTTGTAAAGTATAAAGAAAAGGATGAAATCATCAAAAAAATATTAGATGTTGAAATCATCAAAGCATATTAAAAAAATTTGTTTGAAGAAATATAGGTTTCTAGTGGTGCTTTTATTTATTATATTGGAAAAGGAAGGGTGCATGGGATTTCAAAAGTGATAGTGGTAATTTAGGGTAAGGTCCCATGGGGGCTTCCAGATCTATTTTATGGAACAAGAAGTCCCATGAAGCAAAAAAGGTTATGCTAATCTTTTCCTTAAAAATAGCAGCCCCTATCTTTATGCTAATCTTTTGCTTAATTTTTTGTTATAGATGTTTTCAAGAAAATTGAGCATTTTGAAAGCCAATCCTTCTAAGATATGAGTAGTGTTGGATAAATAGAATTTGTTGAATAGAGAATAGGTAGTGTATGTGTGTTTTATAACTGTATTTGTCTTGATCTTTGAGTGTATATGCAGCAATTTGAAGAGAAAATTCTATAAGGAAGAGTTTCTATTTGAAAGTGTTATTGTTGTGATTGAATAGACTTATAAAGTATAAAGAAAAGGATGAAATCATCAAAAAATATTCGCTGTTGAAATCATCAAAGCATATTAAATAAAATTGTTTGAAGAAATATAGGTTTCTAGTGGTGCTTTCATTTGCTATATTGGAAAAGGAAAGGTGCTTGGGATTTCAAAAGTGATAGTGGTAGTTTAGGGTAAGGTCCCATGGGGGCTTCCGGATCTATTTTATGGAGCAGGAGGTCCCATGAAGCAAAAAAAAGTTATGCTAATCTTTTCCTTGAAAATAGCAGTCCTTATCTTTTAAAACTGCAGATTCAAGGGGATGAAATTGAGGTGAGGTTAGAAATTGCCCCTACAGTTTAAAATTTTTGTCTATGACTTGACAATTATTTGAAGTTTTAAATTCCCCTCAGATAAAAAGTAGGAAATTTTTCTTTCTTTATTTATTTTTTTCACAAAATTACAGTTCATTCATTAAATTCTAGAGCTTAAATTTTTAAGCTGAACTGAGCACTATTAATTTCATGAGACCACCAACTTCAAAATATTCCAAAAAAAATTTAAGAACAACTAATGAAACCTTTTAAGAAGCCCCTCTCCATAGGATCTTACCATAAGACCTTACCTTAGTGATTGCTTAGATGTAGGGAGGATGTTGGTAGGAGATATTTTAAATTCTTTGTTATCATGAATAATTGACTGAGAGAGAATGTCGAGTTTCAGTGCTGTAAATAATAATTTTTAGTCTGTTAATAGTTGTTAGTGTATTGTCAATTAATTGTAACAAACTATTAGAAGCAGATTTAAAGATAATAAGAACTCATTAAAATTTGTAAACTCTGTAAATATAATCTCTATTTTAATGAATAAAAACAATAATAAACAGCTGTTAATATCTCCATTTTGCCTCTTATTGCTACTGTTATTTTCTTTATCTTAATCAGATATGTCGGACAGGACGCTGTCCTATCAAGAAAGAAACTAACTATCTTTAGGCCAAAAGGTTGGAGTTGCTAGACTTTATTCATAATGTTTCTTGTTCAGATAATTGTTTCTCTGTGTCTTTTCTTCAATAAGTTTTTCAAGCTTTGATTGATTGTCTTCGCTTAGCATTTCATCCAAAAAGATTTCGCTGTAGGCCATAAGTCATATGGAAGTGTGCTTCATATAATTTCTAAGACTCTTGTTTCTTTATGATGATCAGGGTATTTCCAAAACCTGCTTTTCATTACTGTTTCACAGTCTCCAGATGTCAAAGGACTTCTAGAGACGTTGTGGGATAACATTGTTGGAAGGAAGAGGCCTGAATTTCTGAGGCAATCTAAATCAACTCTGCTGATATTTGATGATGTCTGGTCCAGAGCAAATTTGTTGAAATTACTTTTTCAAGTGGCAGGATCCAAAACTCTTTTCACAACCAGAGAGAGCTCCATTATCCCCAGAAACCACTCAATTCAATTTTATCAATTGCCTTTGCTGGGCCAGGAAGATGTTCCGTCTCTTTTCTGTTTGCATGGAGAATCTTGTGAGGCCTGGGAGAGTGCAAAGAACAAACTTTCCAAGGGGGAATTGGTATCAGATTATCATATCGATGAGCTAATTAGATTCTTGGAGACCAGTATTAGATTTCTGGATGACGTAGCCAAGGAATGCTTGGGAGCATATTTCCAGATGACAAAGAAATCTGTGCCGATGCACTGTTGCACATTTGGGTTTATGTATGGAAGCTGGAATGGCTGGAAGCCTTTAAGCCTTTGCCATCTTATTGGAACTTGCAAATAGAAATTTTTTGAATTTAACCAGCAATCCCAGGTAATTGCCAGTTCTTGAGTATAGTGTATACTGATTTTCTTGTTATTACTTATTTGAAACTGGCATAACATGATGATTGAATTTATCAGTATACAGGTCCTATTGACAAAAGCAACTGGTACGAGAATAATTTTCCAAAGATAGAGGGCGACAATAAAAGATCTAAATGTCTTATCTTCATCCCCTCAACTAAGGAGTGTGCTTGGGAAGGTTGATTGAACCACAATTTCAAACGCAAAGAAAAGGACTACAGAACTTGGAGAAGTTATCTTTGGGCCGTCTTCCAGTTCCTGTACGTCAAATGTTGGCATATTGGGGATCTTATTTTTGTTTTGGTGGCTATGGAGCGTAGAGATCTGATATTGTTGAGTTGAAGCTCAGATTGTTTAAAGGATCGGCACGTTGTTTGTTATTTGAAATATTTAAAACAATAAATGATGATCATTACGAGGAGGATTGGAGATTGAACATGAACTGTTTCAGTCTCACCTTTTGGGGCCAAACAATTTTTTCATTTTTTTATTGATACAATGGAAAGAACAGAATTACATAAAATGAGAGCAGTCTAACAGGCTGTTCAGATTGTATCCCACTTTGAGGGCAAAAAAAAGTTCTAAAATGGAGATTTTTTTTGGTTTTACACGAGCTTCTCACTGGTGATTGTATCGCACTTTGGCGCCAAACAAAATTTATAAAATAGTTACCTAAATCCAAACCTGCTTATTCTCTACAGAGCATGAGTTTAGCGTTGTCAGTAGTACTTACTCAAGTTCGTCTTCAAATTTACATGGTTAATTACTAATTCAATTTAATAAAAAAAAAAAAAAAATCGATTTATAAAATGTAGTTTTTCTTTATAAATTATTGGTATTTATTTCATATGTATTTTTAAAATGTATTATGTTCACAATTTATTTTAAAATGTTTATCCTTGGCAGGCAAGATTCAGGTGGCAAACAATTTTTTTATTGCAACTCATATATACTACTCATCTTGTTGGATGCCTTCCAAGCAAGGATATGAGGAATTAAATAAAATAATTCAAAAATTTCTCTGGTCTAGATGGGATGGTAGTGCTGGTTTCATTGCTTCTTCTTGGTCTCATTGCATTCAACCGAGATCTAATGGAGGCCTTGGAATCATAGACCCCAAAACTCAAGGGCTTTGCCTTATTGCAAAATGGATTGTTAGAGCTGCTAATGGAGATGAACCATGGAAGATTTTGGTTCGCCATCGAATCATGGAAGCTACAGCCAAGAACAAGTGGAAAGCTGTTAACTGGTTGGATAAGATATTAATGTCTCCTTTCTATAAAATCGGAGCTTCTTTCCCTCTTCAATCAATTTGGAAAGCATGGCAACAAGTTGGTCATTTCTTAAAATGGAATAACTCTTCATTACAACATGGATTTAGCTTTTCATTAGCTTCAATATGGTGGAGTAGACTTATTCATTATCATGATCAGCCACTTGTTGTTATCTTTCCAAAACATGCTTATTATTTGTTCAAAAAGGGAATCCATATATTCAAAGATATTTGGGACTTTGACACTTTTGACTGGGCATCTTGGCAGTACCTCAAGGAGCATTATGGGCTGAGTGATAAATACAAACATTTTTTGTTTTTTGTGCAGTCCTTAGTCCCTCTTGACCTTTCTATGAAACTTTGCACTCCCAAGGAATGTAACTTTTTCAAAGACTGGAAATGGTTGTCATTCAGTCCGTTCTTTTTTTGCCTTTGAAGAGGGTCTATACTCATATCCTTCCTAGATGGCCTCTTATTCCCCGTCTTAATCAGAAGTGGAAATGTCGATTTAGTTCCAAATTTTGGATCAAACTGAGTACTCAAATATGGAATTCGAAAGCTGATTTTGACACGCAAGTGCTGGCTTGGAAAATCTTACATTGCAAGCTACCTGTTGGGGATAGATTGAAATGTATGATGGTTCAATCAGCCAAGTGCCCCTATTGTTTATGCATTGAAAATATGAAACATATATTTTGGGATTGCACTTATGTTAAGAGACAATGGACAACTATTTTAACAAAATTTCCAGCTATTTTCTATCATGAGTTAGATTGGAAAGAATCTATCCTTGGTTTTGGTATGCACAACAATGTTATTGCTGACTCGTTAGGCAAGTGGTTGTCAAACACATATGGAAAGACAGATGCTCAGTTGTATTTTCTAATAGCTTTCATCAAACAAGTGCAACTTTATGGCTTTACTCTAACATTTTTATATAGGTGGTTTTTTTGTTTTCACAACTTCAAGTATTAGGCAAGAAAAACACAAAGAACTTGGTGCAACTTCAACAAATTAAAGATTAGATTTTACAATTTCATTCTGATAACAAGCTCAGGCAGAGTAAAATTGTTCAGTATATGAAATGAATGTTTTGGTGCAACTTTGGATTTGTATGTACAACTTTGTTAAATTGTATAGTTTTGAGTTTGGGTGTTTTCGTACAACCCTCCTGTGGCTGTGTGGCATTTTGTGTAGCTTATGTTTTGCTTGTATAGCTTTGTATTATCGTACAGTTTTGGGTTTGGGCATCTACATACAACCCTCTTGTGGTTGTGTGGTATTTATGGGTTGTAAGGTTTTTTTTCCTTTCAGCTACCTTTGGTAGCTCTTATTCTTTGTAATAATCCGCTTGATTCAATATAAAAAAAAAATTTATATCTTCTAATTTATATATATATTTTTAATTTATTTAAAAAATTGAACACCATGAGACATATCCTAATTTTTTGAATTTCATGTTTTTTGTCAAGTCTATTTAATGGAAAATTGCTCATTAATTGTTTTAAATGTTACATAAAAATAACTATCTATAATATATCGACATGCTAATCTTTGAACTGCAAAAGAATAAATCTTTCCATATCATCCATAATATTCACATTGATTGTCAACACCTTTTAGGAATTATATCTAAATGATAGTGTTCAAGCCTATGCATAAATGGAAACCATTTAACTTTAATAGTGCCTCCCAAGTCCTAGTACACTTGTTAAAATTGGTTTCATCCAAGGTTAATATTTAATTTATAAAACATAGTCATTTTGATAAAATCATACACACTAAACAATTAACTCAAAACAAATTCGATCTCATATGTAAACACTACTAAAATGTCTATAAAAGAGAAAATATCACTTGGAGTGCAAAGATTATGTGATATTTGATTTGCATTCTTCTAATATGTTACAAAAAAGAAAAAAACAATCAAGTGTAAAGCATTATACTTTTCTACACAAAAAATAATTATAGCATGATTTACTTGCAAGTGGTGGATGCATAATTGTCAATAATGTAATGTCCCATTCCAATTAAAAATTCAAATTAATGGACTTGACTTAGGGGAGAGGGGTCTATAGTGGAGCGGGGTTCAATAGGTGGGATAAAAGTGGTCCTTAGTGGGCCCCATAGTGGAACACCTTAATATTCAATTGCAAAACAATTTTTATATGGTTTGTGGATGTATTTGTTTAAGTGAATTATCTCTCCATTTTAGAAGATGACAAGGGCCAACATTTGTTCTTGGAATGCTAGAACAAACCAGGTATAAGCTTTTATGAATGAAGCTTTCTAGAAAAATTCTGTAGATCTATCCACTCCATTTTTAAGGATTTCCCCCTCATATTCACAGACCTATCCCAACATGGAAAGAGTATCAATTGGTAGGAAACGATCCTGAAGGAGTTAATGTGCTTCGCTCTGTTTTCTTCAACACCTCTTTGCTCTCTCCCAGACGGTCTATATTTATAAGATAGCTTGTTTGCTTATAGAATCTTTCAGCATGCTTCTAATATTCAAAAACCTTTTATTTAAGGGATAAGTTTCAGTTGGAAGGCGCTCTGGATCAGAGATGATCCATAGCTGAAATCCCTATCCCATCTATTTAACAACTTTGTGACTCTCAGCTGCAACTGCTCAAGCTCAGCAAAATCCCATTTTCAGTTTTTCAAAACCCTTATCAGGGGTGCAGAGCTGTTGGGTCAGAATGTTAGCTACTTGGAGCCCTTTCTTAAATATAGACATGCTTCACAGATCCTATGCCCAGAGGAGGAGATCCATGGTCCATGAAACCATAGATCTCATGCCTGCCCATATATTGTTCGATGCCAGCACGCTTGAGCAAGGACTGCAAGATTTTTATCATGAGTTACACCCTGTAAATGTGAGAAGCATGCTGAAAGATTCTATATGCAAACAATATTTTATGCTTACCAATGATGCTTTTCGTAATACCAAGTTGCTTCAGCAAATGCATTTGGACGACTTGGCTGAGAATTCTGAAATGGAAGAGGGTTTTGCTTATTCTCTGCATGACACTGCTGCTGTGAAATGTCAATTTTATGCAAGGTTGGAGAAATGGATAGGCGATTTGAAGAGGCCTTTGTTCCAGAATGAGGTGCCGGTAGTTGGTGTGCGGTGCGTGGGAGGCGTAGGAAAGACAACTTTAGCATTGGCTCTGTGCAATGACGTTGATATTAAAGGTAAAATGTTGTTCCACTCAATTTGGTTTCTTTAAGTCTTTGTCAGAGATCTAATCCGTCTCAACTTTCTGGTCTGTCATGAATGTTGAGATTTTGCGTGCTGTTCTTCTGTATGTGATTGTGAGATGAATTTGTCAGAAGTAATGAATACCTGAATGAGAATAAGCGTTGGTAGTTAGTTTCAGTGCTGTCAGTAAGAGTTATAGTTGTTTTCAATTCTTGGTACCTAGTGTGTTGTCAATTAGTTTTAATTAGGTGTCAAGTCAGATTTCTGTAAATAAAATTTTCATTTTGATTAATATGTTGTCAATTAGTTTTAATTAGGTGCCAAGTCAGATTTCTATAAATAGAATTTTCATTTTTGATGAATAAAGCAGTACCTAGTGAATAGCATCTGTTAATATCTCTGTTTTGCTTCTTATATTCTCCTGTATGGTATTTTTACTGTTATTTTCTTAACTTTCCATGGTTTCAGATAGAGACTAGGTATGACTCTGTCTATCTGATACCGGTCATAAGAGTGCCTCCACAGAAATAGAACATTTTGAAACTTATCCTTTTAAGATATGAGTAGTGTTGGATGGATAGAATTTGTTGAATAGAGAGAAGTGTGTATGTATGGTTTGTGATGTATTTGTCTTGATCCTTGGGTGCAACAGTGAGGAGAAAATCTCATAGCTTTTGTAAGGAAGAGTTTTTGTTTGAAAGTGTTATTGTTGTGATTGGTTCAACTGAATAAATCATCCTAATAAATAGTAGATATTGAAATCATTAAAGCATATTAAAGGGCTGGTGTTTAGTCATGCCTCTATTTGTTATATTGGAGAAGGAAAGGTGCTTGAAATTTCAAAAGTGGTAGTGTTAGATCATCATGTTTCTATGCGATTGTTGAAGCGTGTTTTAGTTGGAAGGTTTTCATGCAAAAAATATTTTACAGGAAAAGGATATTTTGGAATCTTTCCCTATTTTAATGCAGCAGCTATTGATTAGGAATTGAAAACAAGCTGTGGGAAAAAGAGGGGGCTGAAAATAAACAACTGCATATTGTCAAAAATGTCATGTGGTTTCATAAAGTACTTTCCTTCTTTTTTAATATTTGCTTTCAATTTTTTTCCAATTTTTAACTTCACAAATTGATATTAATACTATAAACACAACTAACAAACACAAATTTAAGATAACTGGTTAAAAATAAGCAGAGAAATTAAACATTCATGCCACCATCAATTCCACAAATAATTCTTAAATAAATTGAGCAGTGGCTGCTAGTCAAAATACGCTAAACAACCACATGAAAGACTTACCCTTAATTTAGTGATTACTTGAATGTAGAAAGTATGTTGATAGGAGATCTTTTAAATCTTCATTAAAAGAGAGTGTTAAAAAGTAATGAATAATTAAATGAGAGAAAATGTTGACATTTAGTTTCAATGCTGTAAATAAAAGTTTTTAGTGTGTTGTCAATTATCAGAACGATCAAACATTGTAAGAATTGATTATGAATTTGTAAATTCTATAAATATAATCTCCATTTTAATGAATAAAAATTATAGTGAATAACCGCTGGTTAATATCTCCAATTTGCTTCTTATATTCTTAAGTAAGATATTTTTACTGTTATTTTCTTTAACTTTTATCAGAAATGTCGGACATCATTCTTAAAGAAAGAAAGTAATATCTTTAGGCACAAAGGTTGGGGTTGCTAGACTTTATTCATAGTGTTTCTTGTTCAGATAAGTGTTTTTCTGTGTCTTTTTCTTCAATAAGTTTTTCAAGCTTTGATTTATTGTCTTCGCTTAACGTTTCATCCAAAAGGATTTCGCTGTCGGCAATAAGTCATAGGGAAGTGTGCTTCATCTTATAATTTCTAAGACTCTGGTTTCTTTATGATTATCAGGTTATTTTCAAACCCTGGTTTTCATCACTGTTTCACAGTCTGCAAATGTGAAAGAATTTCTAGAGACGTTGTGGGATAACATTACTGGAAGGAAGAGGTCTGAGTTTCAGAATTTGGAAGATGCACCTATGCAACTGCAGCAGCAGCTTCTGAGGCAATCTAAATCAACTCTGCTTATATTAGATGATGACGGGTCCAGAGCAAATTTGGAGAAATTACTATTTCAAGTGGCAGGATACAAAACTCTTTTCACAACCAGAGATAGCTCCATTATCCCCAGAAACTACTGTATTCATTTTTATCAATTGCCTATGCTGGGCCAGGAAGATGCTATGTTTCTTTTCTGTTTGCATGGAGAACCTTGTGAGGCCTGGGAGAGTGTAAACAACAAAGTTTCCAAGGGGGAATTAGTATCAGATTATTATATCGGTGGGCTGCTTAGATTCTTGGATACCAGTATTGGATTTGTGGATGACGTGGCCAGGGAATGCTTTTTAGACTTGGGAAAATTTCCAGAGGACAAAAGAATCTGTGCAGATGCACTGTTGCACATTTGGGTTTATGTACCGAAACTGGAATGGCTGGAAGCTTTTGCCATCTTATTGGAACTTGCAAGTAGAAATTTGTTAAATTTAACCAGCAATCCTAGGTAATTGCCAGTTCTTGAATATATTGTTTTTCTTGTTATTAATTATTTGAAACTGGCCTAAAATGGTTGTATCTATCAGGAGCACAGCACCAATCTCTTATGCCTCTGAGCTCTACTTTTCTCTGTACGATATAATGCGAGATTTGGACTTGCATTTGGGAGGCCAAGGCATTACATTCCAGAGGAATAGGTTACTTATGCCCAGGAAGGAGAATATTTTGCCATGGAAATGGGAGTTGCTGAAGGATAGGCCATTTGACGCTCAAATTGTCTCCATTTACACAGGTGAGTTACAAGACAACACATATGGATTGCCACCAATTAACAGTTTGCTTGCTGAAATGCTAGCAATATATTTGACTCGAAAAATAATAAATTACGAGATTTATCTAGCGTCAAATCTACCTTTTATAACATTCCCTAAATTATCAAATTATCTGGATTTATTGTGCACATATTTCTTGCATTCTTGCATATGAGAGTCTAACGTCCCTTATCACATCCAAACTTCATCTCTCTAACTTGAATATGATGAGAACTCAACCTAGACAAAATGTATTAATTGGCCGATGCAGAATTTTCTGATTAGATTCCATTTCTGAATTATCTATACAGGTCCTGTGGACAAAAGCAACTGGTACAAGAATAATTTTCCAAAGACAGAGGGCCACAATAAAAGATGTAGATGTCTTATCTTTACCCCCTCAACTAAGGAGTGCGCTTGGAGAGGTTGATTGCACCGCCATTTCGAAAACAGAGAAAAGGACTACAGAACTTAGAGGAGCTATCTTTGGACCGTCTTCCTGCACGTTAAATGTTGGCAAATTGGTGATCTTAGCTTTATTTTGGTGGCACAGTCAGCACGTTGTTTGTTATTTGAAATATTGCGTTGAAGCTCAGATTGATCGAGGAAACAGTCAGCACGTTGTTTGTTATTTGAAATATTTAAAACAATAAATGATGGTCTTTATGAGAAGGATTGTTCAAGGAGATTGAACGAGAAACTGTTGATGAAGAAAATCTATTTTTTAGTTGTTTATCCAAAACAACTAATTAGCACTATATTACGGAGCTTCTGAGTTGAGTCAATGACATCATATCTTCTGTGATTGTGATTGTATGGTCACTATTATCTGGGCAGCCGTGAGAGGAGAATGTACTACTCTTAATCCTCAATTGAAAGAATATGTTAGCCTTGTTAATTTTTAATACAATATTATTTTGGGATGTTAATAACATTTTATTTTTATATTAATCGAAGCTCTCTCTTATGGTTAACTCATCCCATCAATGACTTTATTTTATCTAATATATCTAGGCATACGATGTTATAGTGTTTTACAGAATTAGAGTAATTTTATTAATTAATTAGATTAGAGATATATTTTTATTTTATATTGAACAAAGTTGAGAAAATGACAACGAGGAAAAATGCAGTTCAAATAGGACTGTGAAAGGAAAATGCAAAACAGTACTAAATACAACATGACTACAACTCACCAGAAATCACCAAATAATAACAATGAAGGCTGAAGCAACCAGCAATACACATAACCCATGACATAGAGCTAGAGCCTCTATTACATTTGAAACTTAAAAAAAACTGCAGCTGTTTGGCACAACTGAATTCCTCTTCATGGTGCTGTAGAAATTGATACTTAATCATGCCCAGATGCTTACAGTTATCAACATCTCTTTTACGCCCCTCCCTTGATTGAGAACATAGAAAGATAAATTGCAACATTATGTCAAAGTAAAACTTTTGAATGTCTATCTGCTGATGCAAAATGTGATTAGAAAACATTGTTAAACATCTGCTTTTCCATAGGTGTAGCAAAATACATTGTCTCATAGAATCAACAATTAAATTTTATGCAATCTAATATCGAACATAGTTTCTTTCCATTGCAGTGCATGATAAAACATAGCAAGAAAGTGGTCAAATACAATGTTCCATTTCTTTTTTGCTCTATAACAATCCCAAAAAATATGCTTAATATTTTTATTACATTGACAAAATGGATGCTTGACAACTTGTAACTTTAAGTATTTTATTCTATCCCCTATAGGCAATTTATGATGCAAGATTTTCCAAGCCAAAATTTGGGCATTTGCTTCCACCTTGGACTTCCAAACTTGAGCACTTAGCAACCTCCATTTCTTTTATGGAAACTTACAATGCCATTTTCTATTAAGTCTCAGATTTAAATTCATATTGGGAAAGAGTTCAAAGTAGATTTTCTTCAAAGGAAAACATAAGAAGGGTTATTTTCCAAGTCACAACCAATCCTTGAAGAAGTTACAATGCAAAGGAGTACAAATTTTCATAAGGAGCTCTATAGGAACTAATTCCTTCACAAAAACCATGAATCCTTTAATCCTATTGTTTAAATTAAAAGCTTGCTTGGACTCTTGCCAACTGACCTGGTTAAGGGAGTTGAAGTCCCAAATACCCCCAAATTGTTGCACCCCTTTATTAAAAAGATAATGAGAATGTCGAGGAAAGGAGATAGCAAGTGGTTGCCCATGATATTGAACAAGCTTATTCCACCAAATGGAGGATATAGCAAAGCTGAAACCATACTATAAAGAGTCATTCCTCCAATGTAAAAATTTACAGACTTGTTGCCAAGCCTTCCATATGGATTGTAGCTGAAAGGATGCTTTAACATGAAAAAAAGGAGCAAGAAAAATTTTATCTTGCCATCCCCACATTCTACCATCTATTTTTAACCGTAGCAAGAGCAATAAGATGTCTTACCAAAATTTTCCATGGTTCTTCACCTACCATAACTCATACTATCCATTTAGCAAATAAGCAAACCCCTTGAGTCCTAAGATCCAATAGACCCAACCCTCCCTTGCTCTTCGGTTGTATGCAATACAGCCATGAAGAGGCCGTAAAACCCATTTTTCCATCCCAATTAGTCCACAAAAACTGTGGAATGAGAATAAGAAGTAATAGGAAGTCATAGGCATATTATATATTATAGAATGTGAAGAATGTTTTGTGTTTAAATTTCAAACGCCCTTCCAATATATATTAATATTTTTTTATTGTTCTAACATTTTTAAGGGTTAAGCCACAATAGTGGTTTACAAATCTTGAGGAAGGAAATTTGATTATTTTGTGTTTCCACAATGTCAAGGAGTTTGGTCGAACTCTTTCGTTGGCTCAAACCAGCTTTGGTGTTCGATCGAACACAAGGGTTCGGTCAAACCACCTGTTCGACCGAACCCCCAACCATATGAATAAAAAATTAATATTTTATGGGGTTCAGTCGAATGGATGTTCGACCGAATCCCTTGAAATAGGGCATAAAAAATAAAAGAAATTGTCACTGTCGCATTATACGTTTTCTTTGTTCTGTGTATGCGGCGAACGACGAACCGAATGATAAACAAAACTCCTAGGGGAAAAACGTGCACTAGCTCAAGCCACAGTTCATCAACCTGACCTCCATAGCTCAGCAGGTTGGTTAACTTCAAATTTCATAGATTTCAAACTGCATTTGTTTGATAAATTTTTAAACCCTAACTGCGAAATGTGAAATGTTTCAAATTTGTAGATTTCAAACTGCATTTCTTTGTTTGAAATTGCATTTGCTTTAAAGTTTCTAAATCCTTTTCAACAAACACTATTTCTATCATGCTTTGATGAATGTTCATACCCTATTCCAAAGCTCCAATTTTGGCACGGGCAGGGAGTGTTGAATAAATGGCTTTGCAGTTGCTTGAAATATTTTACAAACCCATTTCTAAACTCTGTCAAAAAATTAACATGCCTTGTCTATGCTTCCATGTTTTGCTTAAATTTCTACTAGGGCACCTCCAATTGCATTTGCTTTAATGTTTCTAAAGCCTTACCTGAACATTAAGAAATTTATTTGAGGCATTATATCAAACAGTTCATGGTAATTTTTTTTGGTTATATTTGTTACTAAAATTATTGTTGATAACCATATATCTTTATAATTTTATATAGGATGGAATATTTTGTTCAACCTACAATAATGAATTATTGGTAAATAAAAATGTGAACCATAATAATGACTATTTCCCTCATTGAGGTTGATAAGTTATGCTAATGATTGTGGTATGAAAACTTGTATAAATAAGAATATGATCCCTAATTGGTAAGATTTATTAATGCACAACCTCTCTAATGAGTATAATTTTTTGAGAGATTTGAAACAATTAATCTAGAACCATTGATTAGAACTAAACATATTATATTACACTCTAACAAAACTTCAATTGGAACTTAGGTAATCTAGTCTATTTATAAAAATGGGGAATTATAGTTATTCCCCTACAAGTTTTTATATTGGTAAATCCTTGCAATGAGGCTTATAGTTATCGCTATGAAATTATAAATTGGTAAAAGGTATAAAGTGGTAATCAATTAGAATTAAAATGCAAACATTGGTGAAGGTTTATCTAATTATTTTTTATACATCAGACCTTTAGAAAAATGGGCCTCATTCATGGTGGATATGATACCAACAAAGAAAGCTAGGGGGCATGGTGATAATGATGTGAAAATGTCATACCTAGAGCTATGAAGTACAATTAATATATATTTTATATCTTAATCTTAATATAATTAGGTGCTTCTTACTATTTTGTATCACCTTAGATAGTTTAGAAATTCAACTTAAAATCTAAATCCTTGTTAAAAGAGGCAGTGTTGATTTGTGTACATGTCCCAAAGATAGTTTATAAATGATACCATTCTAAAATTATAACTTAGGGTGCATACAATGGAAACTTGGATAAAATTATTCATATTTTGCCTTTGAGTCTTATGACATTACTCCAAAAATGGTTGGTTCTAAATGTGTGAATCAAAGAATAAATTTAGAGGAAAGAAACTAGATTGTTTGAATGAAATGTATAATAAAATAGTTCTATTAGGATTAGAAGGAATGAAGGTATTATTAAATTTTCTATTTTACAACTCAAAAGAGAATAAAGAAAAGGGTGTGCCTTGTTTGATGTTAATTTTTATTTAGTAAAAGTGAATGAGAACCATAATGAAAATAAACCTCCATTACAAAAGTCTTAGGATATCTTTCCTAGAATGAACTCCTCATGTTTCCTCCTAAATGGGTGTTTTATTTTTTAATAGAGTTCATGCATGAATTAGCCCCTATATCTAGAGATCCCTATTGAACAAACACTTCATATTTGCATGAATTAAAGGATTTCCTAAATGACATTTTAAAGAAAGGATTTATATGTTCTAGTGTCTTGTCATGGGATGCTCCAACTATTTTTATGAAAAAGAAAGATAAGACACTTTTCCAAGTTGTCTTGATTATGTATGTTCAATAAATAAACAATTAACATTAATATCCACCACCTAAAATAGATGACTTATTTTACTAATTGAGAGGGGTGGCCATATTTTAAAAATAGGTCTAATATTCAATTACAATTAGCAAAGAATAAAGGAGGAATACATTCATAAAACTACATTTAGAACTAGGTATAGGACATCAAAATTATATGTTTGAGGCAATGCATATAAGACACCTATATACAAAATAGTACAAAAGAAAGAGAAAAAATGTGAAGAATGCACTTGTAACCTATACTTGAGAGCATTAAAATTTTGAAATTAAACATAAAGGATAATAGGATTTATAAATTAAATACACGAGGCTATTATATAATATCAAAAAAGACAATTTTAAAGTTTAAATTTATATTTTAATTTTAGGGTAAATACTTTTGGTTGAATTTATGAATTAGAAATAGAAATTTTGAAAGGGCCCCACCCTTTTACAAAGACCAATAAAGAGACAAAAAATGATCAATCATATTGGCATGGAACAACAACAAGAAAAATATAGTTGTAAGTTAGAAAAATAACATCCAATTAGAAATACTCCACCAATAGTGGCAATGTATCTAATAAAGAGGGTTGTTTTCCCAAAAACATTAGTAGATCTATCATTTCACAACTTGAATCCAAAATTCTTCAACGAACTATATCTTATTGTCAACCTTATCCTTTTCCATAAATGCACCTAGTTCCTTTGTAATGGAGTTTCCATTTTAGTTCCCAAACTTGAGACCAAAGGGAATAAAGGGTTCCTATAGTCTTCTAAACTTGAACCTTCTTCATATTTTAAAATTATTAGAAGGAATACCAGGAGGTGAATCTTGCAATTCAAGAGAATGGTAGAGGAAATTTGAACTCCAACTAATCCATCTGTAACATGATTCTTGTCTCTACCAATCTCCTCTAAATTTCTCTTGACATGACCTTCTAAATTAGTAATGTCTACAAGAGGACCAACCACCCCTCGATTATGCTCAAAGGGAGCCTCAACCAAATCCTAAGGTAAACAAGGCTCCATATCATCCTTATGCATTTTTTTCAACCTTGCCTTCCTCTAAAATTCCTACACCTATAAAATACATAGCTATCTACACATGACAACATGGTGAAAACACAAGAAAATCCTATAGCATGACATGTTGAACCCAAATAACCAAATTCAAAAATAATTTAATCTATAAGTATAAATAGTTTGATGGTAGAAACTTTATACATATAAAAATATGATAAATGTTTGATTATTTTTCTTTCCAATCTATAAATTTTTGATGTACTTGGCTATATAATTGAGATGATTCACTCATAATGTAATGATAAAAATTTAGTATGTATGAAAGAAATATTTTCAAGACATCAAGCTACCATTCTACATAACTCTCATGGAAATAAGAATATTATTTTATTTTAACTAAAGAAATTGTGTGTACTCTATCTTGAAAATTACTAATTAATTTTGAATTATATACTTATAATTTAAAATAAGAGCATCCTTTGTAACATGGAATAGATAGGTTAATTAATGAAATAAAATATGTTTTATATTAAGAAAAAATTACAAATATATGGAACTCAATCATTGAGAAATTGACTAAGACAACTCTGTATGAGAATTAAGATGCTCGAATAATTTATATACCTTCTTTCAATAATTAACATTAGAAATTAATACTTGGATCATATTGTATAATCACACTAGAAACCAACAATGGAAGATTGAGAGTCTCAACTAAGAATTCCACCTTATAGATAGCATTCATACTAGAAGCCAACAACTAAAGACCAAATTTCATAAATAAAGTTCATGTGTTATATATCATGCCTTTGAGGGGTCCACAAGTACCATGAGCCTTTTGAAATCATTCTCCATCTAAATGCATCCATTCCAAGACCATTGGGAGGTGGCTATCCCAAGTTCCTTAATTTCTTGTACGAATTTAATCAAGAGTAGGACATTGTGACTTTGGCATGTAAATTTAAATCTAAATGCTCATCCAAAAAATACAAATTCAATAACTAAATTTAATTCAAAAAGTGGCCATCTATGGACTTCTATTATAAACTTCTTGAAGATGTCATTCCCATAAATGATAAATTAAAATTTAAGTTATGACTTCACCAAAATGACATGAAATTATCTTTCTAAGATGTCATATTTGCATAAATCCCTCAAAGAAATTTTTAACTAATTTTAAACACTCAAACAAATACATATATATGAATATATACTTCATTTATAAATTCTTGGAATATATCAATCCATCACAATTAAATTCTTAGACATCATGCATAATATTTTTTAAGTATTCACAAAGCCACCTAGGGTCTCATAAAACTTGACTAGGTGAATACCAATATGCATATCTAATGGTGGGGTAAATGGAGAGGCATTAGGAGTAAGTTCATATATATCTATTACTTATTTTCCAATCCAATATATTGGTTGGAGAGGTTGCATTTGAATAGGAGTGAAGATAAGGTCTATTAAAATATGACTCACCATCTTCTCTATTCTTAGGATTTTGGAGTTTATCAAAATATCCTTTGTCGATCTCAACCAATCTTTGCTTCAACTTTCAAATCATCCACACAATCCTCCCTAAAATATTCAATATGTGAAACATAATTATGAGGAAGATACAAATAATCCTTGACATAGCTTTTTGTATCAAAGGATAATATGGTTCTATAATTTTAAAGTATTTCCAATTTTGAAATCTAAATACAATCAATAATCTATTTAATTGAACAATAATCATAATTTTAAGGCAAACATAAATTACTTGAATCTTTTTAAGGTCTCTCATTAGATTCTACTTACTTTAACTTAAATTTAAAAAACAACATTAAAATCCACAAAACAAATTTCAAAGACATAATAAATTATTACAATATTATTTAAAAATCTAATTGTAATGAACATGTAATAGTAATAAATATTCAAATTTTAAATCTATGAAAATATATAACCAAATGATCCTTAGTTTTCATATATCATTTGTGATGAGAATGTTGAATATTATAATTTTTTAGGCCAATCTTTAGGCACTAATTCACCATTGTTAAAATGATCCTTAGTTTATTCACTATTTTTTCATGATTATAAATTTTTAGAATTTCTATTAAACCAAACTCAAAATAATGGTATAGATTAAGATTCTTGTCTTTATCCTACATTTGGGTCATGTTTGATTCTATATTTATTATCATAATTAGAAGTTGTATAAATTGTTATTATATATTTTTTAACATATATAAAATGTATGGTTGGATTAGTGAGATATTTATAACAAGTATGCAATATGAAGTCAAACTTTATTAGATTTTATTCTTAATAAATTAGTTTTAGTGATTCAATTTATAGCTTTATGCAATCTATAAGTTTAAATATTTTGATGGTATCTAAACTTTATACATATAAAAATATGATAAATGCACGTGATTATTTTGCTTTCTAATCTATAATTTTTTGATGTTCTTGGCTATATAATTGAGATGATTCACTCATAATGTAATGATAAAATTCATCCTCATATGGAGGATTTTATATTATCTTCCATTAAATTCATCCTCTTTATGAGATTCTTATGGAATATTGATATTCTAGTGTGAATTCTTAATTTTAGACATATCTTAACTAGATAAATTTAGGTTCAATGAAGGCAATAGAACATTTTTTTCACTTACATAATCCTATTTTGAAGTTCATTTATGTTAACAACTATTAAATTAGATATTTTTATCCCCAATTATTTTCAAATAATTTTACACTAATCTTTGTTTTCTTAATCTTTCTTTCATTGTTTCATTTAAAATTTGAACCATTTAAGAATGCTATGTTATAGATTATAGTTGTCTTCCAATTCTTTTTAAATTGTTCAACCCTCTCATGGTCTAAATAATTTTACATTCAACAACCATGTCTAAAGTACATTATATACCCAACCTCTTCCCCTATTTAACACACTCATAAACCTTGTTACTAATCTCATTTGAAGAGGTGGAACAACCAATCTTAGAGGGATCCTCATCCATAGGAGAGAGAAGGGAGCAATCAATCTAGGCTCTAGTACTATTCTAGAAATAGTAGAACTAGAAGCTAGAATCCTAACAATGATAGCCAAGTTGGATAATACACAAGTTTTCATTTTCAAGGGATTGGGGAACACTTATTGGATGGGTATTATTTCCCCTTCACCACATTTTGATTAGGATTAAGAATTGAAATAATAAAATTCTCAAATTGGTATATATAAAAAAAAGCCCTTAGTGGAGGGGAGCTCATTTTTTTCCCATGTACAACTCTAATAATAGATTTCTTAAATTACATGAGTAAATGAAAAGGGAAGCTAACAAGTCACATGCATCTAAGATTATTTATAAGATAAAGTTATAGGATAAACAACATTTATAGTTTCCTTCTAGGATGAAATAAATAATCAAGTAGAAACATTTATATACTTGTGAGGAAATCATCTATATTTTCCTTCCTCTTGTATTTACTTTCTTTATGAGACTTCAAGCCCTTCATGGATAAACCACTTGTAGTAGCTCAATACCTTCCTCAATGGCTTTAAAGGTTAACCTTCTTACTTTTTAACCAAAATTTTAATAACATTCAATTTTGTGTAATTTATGTCCACTATTATCATTTTAATTCAAAATAATGTAAGAAATTTATATATTTATTAAAAAATTAAAAAATATTAAAATAATAGTTTTAAATTAATTGAAAACATGGTTGGACCCCTCTAATTTTGTAGAACTATTTCTTAAAATCTATTTTAGTTGAATTTTATATAATAGGGAAAGGAAGCCACATATGGCATTAAGACCTTCCTTAATGGTCTTTAAGTTAGGAAATTTTTAATTTCATTCATAGGTCTTGAGGTATTTTAAACAAAAGTTGTGTTTTGAAATAGGTATTTGTTACAAACTCCCAAAAAAATTAATGTTATATGTTTATGCTATTAGCACATGAAATTTTGGGCCTTAAAATAGCCACATCATCCCCATATTTTAATACAAATGAGACATTGAGGCTTTATGTCACTTATAATAGATCTACAATTAGTTGATATAGCTCCATTTAGATCAATCCATATATCCTAATTTCTATCAAATCATAGGGTGTCAATTTCAATAATTACACAATGAAGCACATACGATTTTTCATTTGCTAGTAGAGGGAACTATCTTATTATGCCATTAAAATAAAATATAGGTCCTCAATACTTTTCATCTTTATTTTCTATCATTACATTGAACCTTATAAGGGACATCTTCATTGGTAATCATCTAATGCATAAAGACAAATAATGTCAAACAATAGCCAGGTTAATTTTATAAATAACTTAAAATAATTTATAACATGGGTAAACAATAGAGTCAATCGCATAATCTATCATATACTTATCAATCAAATTTTGTAGATCATGTCTATTATTCTAATGACTAGCTTTCAAATAAAAGCATCCTTCTAAATAAATTAGAGTGTTCAATTATGGTTACATGTTACCAATTTTACTTGTAAAATAATATAATCAATAGACTCATTAGAAATTATATTTACACGCTTATCATTTGTCTCATTTTCTTCTCTTATTTGTGCCTTCAATAATTACTGGATTGATTTTACATGACCACCAATGTTAAGTAATGATGCTTTGTGTGCAATCTAGTAATTTAAATTTTAGAACTATTTTAGATTATGTTTTAAATTTAAATTTTAGAATTTTTTTAGATTTTGTTTTGGGTGCAATCTAGTAATTTGAATGTTTTGAAATTATTAAAAACTATGATAGATGTTGAATGTTTTTTTGTTAATGGTATGAAAATATTATTGATGAGTAGATGAATTATTACAACTGTTTTAGATTTGTATTCCCTTTATCTAGATATATTATTTACCAAGGTCTCATTGCTCTTTTAGGTGTACATACATATATATAACATGGAAAATGAAAATCATGTTCCACCTCCAGATTCTTTGTTTGCAAATACCACTAATGAGATTAAAAAATTGAGAGAATCATTAGCATAGGGTGCAAAACCAAGGATATATTCTGAACCATGCACGTCAATATTACATAGTTTAGAAAAACTAAGAGATGAACTTGAGAGGACTAGTGCATTTTCCACAGATAGAGTAGCTGCTATTCTTTCCCGCATGTGGGAAGAAGTACATGGTGATGTTCCCCTTAAACAAATACAGGATAGTGTGACCAAAGAAATGATAAAAAACACTTGTTTTCCTTTTTATCAAAATGCACGTAAGGTTAGGGGATACCAGGTCACTAGATGTGTCGATCGTGCTATGGCTGAATTGATCTACCCACGATTTCTCGTAGCACATGATCAATACCCAAACAATGACCAGATTCCATTATATTTTGTTCAACAGTTGTATGCTGAGGTCCATTTGGGCCTCAAAGTTAACTACCTAGACATTCCATCATATGTTGGTCAGGGGTGTGGCAGGATTACCAATAGGCCCACCTATCATCGAGCAAATAGACCAACCCCAATGTTTAGGGCATTGGTTGGCAAGAGGTCTCCTACTCTCACCCCAACTCTAGCCCTCATAGCAGATGAGGTTGTCGTTGCTTCCCAAAAGGAGGCAATTGACACTGTAGATGACATTGCGGCTTCCACCACTAGGATATCTAATGATCATGTAGGTCAATATTTGATGTCTAGATGTTCCTAATCCATGCCATTTTCAGCATAGTGGACCACCATGGGTCCTTCTACAACGGCCAACATCGCTACTCCTACACAGCTTGAGAGATATGGCACGTAGGACTCTGCATTGTTTCTCTAAGGACCTTTTGGAGGCATATGCCCACATTGCATCAGACTATGGGATCAGTATAGACCATGTCAAAGATCATTTGGCACACAGATTCCATTCAGCTCTAGGATCCCATCACTCTCAGTTGAGCACTAGTGCGCATCAGGATCCACCTATAGTTCATTTAGCAACTGCACAGACTATGGGTTTTACTAATATGTTGATTGGTTCTAGTTCATCATCGTCGATGCCATCTCACCTTCATAGTCCTCTACATTCATCATTTCTGACATGGCATGGGATAGATTAGATGGATGCAAATGTTGATTCGTCACTTGACCATTTGGTGGATATGGTGGAGGCGACCATTTCAGAGGACTTAAAGGTCATCCAATATTAGATGATGTGCATGTATGTGTGCATGTGCATGTTTCAACTCTTTTTTAATTATTTTAAAAAAAAATTTTTAACTAGATATTCATGTAGGTTGATATATATGTATATATATTGTTACAAGTGGACATACCTCATGTCACTCCTAGCCTTGGTCCAGATCGTGTACATGATCAGCGTGACTCTGTGGATGAATATGTTTCCAGTGGACATGTGAGTTTTAAATTTTTATATATACACGTGTATATGTACATGCAATATGTATGCATAGATCTAGATAGATATTTAAAAATACAAGTTCATTTAAAAATAACTTTCATAAAATTTATTTAATATAAATTATATGTATTTAACACATTTTGTACACAATTTTATTTGCAGTTCCCAACACATCCATCAGAGCAGGACCGTTCTCATTCAGATGGTCATTCGATTAGGATTCGACATTCATATTAGGCCATGCACACTAGATTTATGATCTTTACTACATGTATTTTATTATATGATGATCTTTGGTATTCAAGATTTGATGATTTCTAACTTACATTTGCTTATATGATATACATACATTTGCTTATTTGTTGATCTTTAGTATTCAACATTTGATGATCTCTAATTTACATTTGCTTATATGATATGTACATACATTTTAGATTATATGATATATACATACATTTTCCTCTTTGCTTATAACATGTGTTATGTTTATACATTGAATCTCTTTACATGTATGTACATGTGTTTTCTTATGGTTACATGTTTACATGATATATGTATGCATTTGCTTTAAATATTCAATATACATACATGTTTGCTTATTTGATGATCTCTTACAACTTACATTTCCTTATATGATATACATTTGATCTCTAGTAGAATTTTAGGAAATCAATGTCACTTTATAATTAAGTTCATTCATGTTGATCACAATAAATAGTTTTTTAAAATGACTTAAGTAACATGAACCATTGAGTTGAGAACAAAATATAGTCTTTTTGACAAGTAACTTGAAATTCAATTCAAATATAATTAAAAAAATTCAATTCAAATTATACCTCTATTATACATTTTTGACAATAAAAAAATTCTAAAATTACTAGATATGTTGTGCATACCTATGCATTAAATAACAACAAACTCCACAATGAAATAACTTGTTTGTTTACCACTTGATTCATTTAAACTAGGATCTAGTTATTCCATGTACAGTAGAATAATTTTTTCCCCATCCCATATGCATATAAATAGAAGCTTATTTTTCATTATTCTAGATATCAAATTGCAAGATTAATTCGCATTTATATCACTTGGAGCGTAGATTTTGGAGAAGAGGTTTTTGCACATTTATCAAGGAGGCAAATATTGGAGAGACAACTTTTCATTTTTATCAATCAAGGAAAAATTTGGAGGAGAATTTAACTAAGTTGGTAGAGGACTTGTTTTGAGTCATCTTTAAGTTGAAGAAGAAAATGGGACAACAAAGAAAAAGAAAAAATGCGTCTCAATGAAAATTGTCAAAAGAAGAAGAACAAAAGAGGCGTGAACAAAACATGGAAAATTATCATAGAAAGAAACAAGGTACATGGTTGTTTCTTCTCTCTCTCTCTCAAGTGTTTCTTTAGGATTTTTATTAACATCTCAATTTGTTTTGCTTATAAATATATTTCCAATAGTCATCTTGCATAGACATTCCCTAAATTCTTTATCATCAATTTCCAATTGCTTTTGTTCCATAGAATTCTTAAGTTCAAGAATCTTTTATTTTATTTTCTTCAACTCAACTTAGATAACTCATAGTCTCTCACTTTTTTTGCTTGCATGTAAATTCAAACAACAAGCAGGAATTTCTCAAGCTGGAGTCGAGCCAAATCTAGATATTGGATCAAATGAATCTGTTGAAGAACACATGGACCTTGAAGTTAGGGAGGAGACACAAGTTCAAACAACTCTTGTTGGAGAGCAGTCAAGATCACTTCCTTTTACTGGTATGGATGAGCATATAAAACTAGCATAAAATTCTCTCACTTATAACATCATGTCTTATCACTTTGTTTGCTTGCATACATAAACTTCACTTATATAGAATCATCTCTCACTTTTGTTTGCAAAATATTTTGTGACATGTAGGAAGGCCTCAACAAGCAGGAAGTTCTTGTGCTCAAGTCGAGCCAAATATAGACATTGTCCAATCAAATGAATCTGCTCAAGAACACATGGTCCTTGAAGATAGTGAGGCCCAAGTTCAAACAATGCATGTTGGAGAGGGGTCAGGATCACTTCCTCCTACTGGTATGGATGAGCATATAAAACTAGCTAAAAAGGTGAGGAAACAAATTTCTCATACAAATTTAGATCATTTACTTGAAGTGGATATGGATAAATTGAAATGTTATGCCAACCAACCTTATAATAAGAGAAAGAGGTCAATGACTAAATCTGTAAATGGAATAATCAATCATCATTTCAATCATCTTGATACACTTGAAAAAACCCAATTGTTATCATGTTTACTTCTTCGTGATGAGCTCAAAGAGTCATTACAATTGTTGGGTGTACATTTGACATCAAATAAGAAGAAACACATGGGATTACAAAAGGATATTGTTTAAAATGTTTAAAAGGGTTTAGATTCCATTGGGAAAGGATCTCGATTAGTGGATAAGGCCACTACAACAAGGGTGATGTTGACATCTATTGTACATCAAGATACAACAAGAAAAAGAGAAATTTCTGCACTTTAAACTGAGATTGGTTATAGTAGAACCACATTAATAAAATATGAGAAAAAAAGAATGTTTTTGGATGAGAGTTTAGAAGGAAATTGGGCAATTATGTGTAGAGCTCCCCGTTTTGACAGGATTGAAGATGTTGTTAGGAACTTGGTCTCAGGTTTTTGGCATGATCAGACTCATCCATCATCAAATAGTAGAGATGTTATGAGACACAAGATTGGACCTAGTATTTATGAAAATCATATCAAACATTGGATAGACATAACACAATTTGAGATGTATATGAACTTTTGTAATGCATATCCTCATATAAAGATTGGGCAAACAATGTTTCAAAGGTTAAAGCCATATTATGTGAAGATAAACAAGTTTTTTGAAACTTTTTGTTGCCGTTATCATATTGAATTTGATCTCTACTATCAGGTGTTTTGAAAGATGACAGAAGAAAGATGTGGGTTTCAAAATGCACCTCTTAAACATGCAAGTTTGTTCATAAAGTCTATATTATGTGATCAGAAAATGGACCTCAAATAAACTGCATAAAAGGAATTTGTGAGACGTGGAAATTTGACTAAATTTCCTTCAAGAATTGAGGATACTGACGTAACAAAGACAGTAAATTACAAGAGGTAAGTATTGTTTTTAGAGAGTTTGTTTCAATTTGATTAGATTGTTATTTGAATTCTCTTTAATGCAATGTTTCATTGATTGTGTGGTTTATTACTTATTCACATATTTTACTCACACAGGTACAAGTATGTAAAGTTGCAAATAAATTTTAAGAAAGAATCCACAAGGTTGAACTATGTAGAAGAGGAGATTCCCATTGGAAAATTTAAGGAAGATTTTCAAAAATTGATACAACCATACATACATCATTCCTTTTTTGCTAAGTGGCAAGCACAACAATTCCAAACATTGAGAGATACTTTCCCACGTGGAACAATTCTATCAGTAGTTGACTTTGCAAAAAATTATTCTTTTGTACATCAAAAGGAGATTCAATTAGAGTATTACTTTTCAAAGCAGATCACTATTATGGTTCATGTGTGTTATTGACATGCACAATCAAAATTGGATGGTGTTGAGAATACAGATGAAGAATGAGCCATTAAGAAAGAATATCACTTTTATATTAGTGATGATAAAGAGCATGACACACTTTTTTGTCCAGCATTGCTTTACAATATTTTCTGAGAATTTCAGAAGCAGGGGTGCAAAATTTGAAAATCATTTTGTATGGTCAGATGGATGTGTGACACAATTCAAATATTCATGGCCATTCTATGCACTTTGTAGATATCATAAAATCTACAAAATACCACATGTTTGGAGGTTTTTTTAGAGTGGGCATGGAAAGGGTGAGCATGATGGAGCAGGAGCTTGCATCAAATGAGCTTTAAGAAAGCATCAAATGAGTTATCCAGAAGATCATATAGACAATGCACATGATGTTGTTGGATGGTGCAAGAAAAACTTTGCATCAAATGTGGTCGACACATCTTCAAGAACAAA
Source organism: Sequoia sempervirens (assembly GCA_007258455.2). Lineage (NCBI taxonomy): Eukaryota > Viridiplantae > Streptophyta > Pinopsida > Cupressales > Cupressaceae > Sequoia > Sequoia sempervirens. The sequence goes on from VDFB02081143.1 coordinate 88,340, forward strand.
CTGGCACATTCCACATAGAGTGTTTTGGGAGATATGAGGTATGTATAGATTACATTAAATCAAAAATTTGAATTTATTTAAATTTAAATTTTATATATATATATAAATATTTGTTCACATAAGTTTGTTGTTGTACATGTATCTAGGTGTGGACAGAAGATCAATGCATGGATATGTAAGAGGGTAGAAAGAAAAAGATCTTTCATTGTGTTAGGAGTTTAGATAGTCACCATGGATGGACATTAGACACAAGGGATTACTCTTGTTTTTGCACTAAGTGCATTGCGAGAAACTCTAATTATGCATGCAACAATCAAGAACTTGGATATGTTGGTAAATGGGATACGGTGCCACTAGTTGTTTCAGAAACATATGATGAAAATGAGGAAGAAAGAGTTGAAGACATTCCTTTGATTTCAATTGATTATGACCATATTTCAGGATTGGTTAGAAAAGGTACATGTGTAAGTTTTCAACAATTTAAATATTATATATAGCTAGTTAATGATCTTTAGAGACATTTCTATTTTTTTTGGAATTTTTTTGTGTAAATTTGGTGTACAGGAGATGTTTTTGCAGTCATAGCAGAGCCTAGAAACATTGAAGGTGTTAGCTATTATTTATTGTGTTGCACAAAAGAGATAAGCTAACACAACTTGAAACAAGTGATGGAATGTCATTTCCCACAGGTGAGTTTGAATTTAAAATTTTATATACATTGTATTCACATGTGCATATTACATTATAAATATTAAATATATATTGTACAAACCTTGAGCATGAAAATGTTGCACACGTTCATATGTCTTACCTTAGGTTCATGTTTACCATGCTGGTTCTGTTGTAGTGCAAGGGATATATCTAAAACAAGTCAAAGTTATTCAACATGGGATTCATTTTGTTGACTATCAACCTGATAACAAGGTATATCAATATAGTCACTTAATAATTGCTACTGCCCTACATCTTCATGCAGTTCCACATGCACGTGGCCGAAGAAAATGGAGACTAGATAGTGATGATCATCAAAAAATTCTACATGTTATTGAAGAGCGGGCTGAACCAGAATCTTTGACTTAGATTATATCCATGGTTTTCAAGTTCACTTGTAACCGTATACATGTTCAAGTGAGAAATTATAGCAACTTGTACATAGTTGTAAATCATTTTGTGTAAATTACAATTATATGTACATATTTGTTCCATGGAAAATTCTTAAGCTCAAGAATCTTTGATAGCATCATCTCTCACTTTTTTGGTTGCATGTAAACCCATATATATGCTTTCAATCCTTATTTGAAACCTAGTGAAGTTTATTAAAATCATTTTTCCTAAATTACAATTATATACAACTTATATTTTTTTCATGGAATTCTTAAGTTCAATAATCTTATATACAATTATATACAACTTATATAATTTGTTCGATCAAATTGTTCCATGGGAAATTATGTAAATTTTAAAATTAAGTATTATCTAATTATAAAATTATTGTACATATATATAAAACATAAATCAATCCAAATAAAAAAATAAACCCTAACCCTTAACCCTATAACCCTAAACCCTTGTACCCCCTACCCTCTATCTCTCTCCCACTCCCCTCCTCTCTCTCTTGAAAGTATCTCCCTCCTACCCACTCTCCCTCTCTCTCCTATACCCTTAACCCTTAACCCTTAAAACCTAGTACCCCCTACCCTTTATCCCTCTACCACTCCCCCCCCTCTCTCTCTCAAGTCTCTCCCTCCTACCCCCTCTCCCTCTCTCCCCTCTCCCCTTAACCATTAAACCCTAAACCCTTGTACACCCCCTACCCTTTAACTCTCTCCCACTCTCCCCCCCTCTCTCTCAAGTCTCTCTCCTCTACCCTTAACCCTTAACCCTTAAACCCTAGTACACCCTACCCTTTATCTCTCTCCCACTCCCCCCCTCTCTCTCTCTCTCAAGTCTCTCCCTCCTACCCCATCTCCCTCTCCCCTCTACCCTTAACCTTAAACCCCTTGTACCCCCTACCCTTTATCTCCCGAGTCCTACCTCTCTCCCTCTGCCTTTAACTATGACGAAACCTTATAGCCATGCCCTTCTCTCTCTCCTCCCCCTCTCTCTCAGGTCTCTCCCTCTACCTCTTCCTCTCTCCCTCTGCCTTAATATGGGCCCTAAACCCTTTTACCCCTGCTTCATCTCTCTCCCTCCCCTCTCTTTCCTGGGAGTCTCTCCCTCCTACCCTCTCCCTCTCTCCTCTGCCCTCCCAACATAAGCCATAGAGCCCTTGTACACCCCTACCCTTTATCTCTCTCACTCTGGAGGCATTTACATCTCTCTCAAGTCTCTCCCTCTCTCCCTCTACCTTTGTAGCAAACTCTAAACCATGTACACCCCCATCCTTTATCTCTCCCTCCCCCTCTCTCTCCCAAGTCTCTCCCACCTACCCACTCTCCTCTCTCTCCTCTGCCTTAGGCCTTAGCCTTAAGCCCCGGTACTACCTTTATCTCTTCCCTCCCCTCTCTCAAGTCTCTCATCCTCCCTCTCTCCTTCTCTTCCCTCCTGGCAACCAACAAACAGCCCTTAAACCCATGTACCCCCTACACATCTCTCCTCCCCATCTCTCTCTCAAGTCTCTCCCTCCTACCCCCTATCCCTCTCTCCCCTCTGTAATTAACCCTTAAACCCTAAACCCTTCTACATCCCCTACCCTTTATCTTTCTCCCACTCCCCCCTCTCTCTCTCAAGTCTCTCCCTCCTACCCACTCTCCCTCTCTCCCTCTCTCCCCCTACCCTTAACCCTTAAACACTAAACCCTTGTACCCACTACCCTCTATCTCTCTCCCCTCCCACCCCTCTCTCTTGAAGTCTCTCCTCTCTCTCCTCTACCCTTAACCCCTTAACCCTTAAACCCGTGAGTACCCCCTACCCTTTATCTCTCTCCCTCCCCCATCTCTCAAGTCTCTCCCTCCTACACCTCCATCTCTCCTCATCCTTAGCCTTATACCCCTACACGCTGTCTCTCCACATACCTCTCCTCTCAGCTCTCTCCTCCTACCCCCTCTCCCCTCTCTCCCCTCTACCCCATGTATAAACCCCTAAACCCTTGTAGCCCCTGCCTTTATCTCTCTCCCACTCCCCCTCTCTCTCTCTCTCCAAGTCTCTCCCTCCCTACCCCTCTCCTCTACCCCTCTATATTCTTATAAACCCTAAACCATTGCTTACACCCCCCTACCCTTTATCTCTCTCCCACTCCCCCCTCTCTCTCTCAAGTCTCTCCCTCCTACCCCCTCTCGCTCTCTCCCCTCTACCCTTAACCCTTAAACCCTAAACCCTTGTACACCTTACCCTTTATTTCTCTCCCACAATAACTCATTTGACTGCAAAATTCGATGAAAATGTCCGATGAAATATGTATAATATGATGTATCATCAGGTGCTTGTAAAATTTGATGTGTAATTTTCAATTTTTTCAAAGTTTATCCCCAACGTTCGTCGAAATTTCGACTATCAGTTTCGTCAAAATTTCGACAAACATGAAAAATAGAAAAAAATCAAATTATGGCCAACATAAAGAAAAGTGAGTTCGTTGATTTATTGCGACAATGTTTTGCTCTACTTGAGACAGTTTGTGGAGAACTAAGGAAAATTTTCTTGGGAAAAATAAAAAAAAATTCAAGAAGATATCACCAGGTTGAGGGTAGTCATTGTCTTTTTGCATAATTCAGTTGTGAAGTTAGATTTATAGTTCCAGGTTTGAAAATCATATTTTAAAGCAACATCTCATCAGATTTTATTTTTACAGGTTTAGGGTTTTGAGAATTTCATGTCCATATTTTTTTGTGTGGAATCACCATAAGATCACAACCAAGGAACAAATTCTTGTGACTGTAATTATGTGATCCATAACTCTATTGGTCATGTGGCACAGTTGTGTTATAACAAATACAAGATGTATTTATGTGTGACTCAAGTTTAATGTGGCTATGTTGTGATAGAAATGGAGGAACTCATATAATGTAGTTAATTCAGGTTTTTATAATGTAGGTTTCAATCATCATTGAGTGCATTCAGGTTGTCTCAAGTTTAATAGGTTATGATGTAATTATAGCATGATCGAAGAGTGATTACCTCTTGTTGCAATAAAGAGCCTATAACTCTGGTTGATATGCAGAGTGGTTGTGTTATATCAATTATGTAGTGCATTCAAGCACAACCCATGTTTAATGGGCTATTCTAGAGAGTGATCAAGATTTTCTAAACCTTATGAATATTACTTAAAAGTGTATAGCTTAAACTACAAACCAAGTTTGTTACATACTTGAATGCAATCTTGGGTTACCGCAAACTATAATAATGTGATCTGCTAATAACCATTATGGAAAGTATTAAAGCAAGACCCATACTATATAGGATACATTTCCTTGATCAGGTTTACATACCTTAATGATCAAACACAAACTTCCCACACACTCTAGGATACAATCCAAGATCATACCACACCCTGTCAAGACAACTAATTTTTGGACCCAAGATTTAAGGCTATTTTTTAATACCAACCAGAAGCATTGGTAAGAGCATGATTTCGATACAAACCCTAGGCCTCCGTAGAAACATAAACAATAACTATAGCGGATTAGTGAGGTTGCAATACCGGAAAGATTGAGACAATGTAGGTAATAACAAAATCTTGCAATCTAAAGATTGTAGCCAATAACAAGCACACTATGTAGCTTACTGACATTTGTAAATGCAATCTACGGTAAGAAGAATGATAATCACTTGAGATGTGGCAGTCAAAAACAGGCTAAGCAGTGACAAGATAATAAAGCTCAAACCTTGCATAGTAAAGTGGAGATTTTAACGGTGAGTTTCCTTACACCCTTGCTGACCTTAAGGGTTTTTCAAATGCTTTTGGTAGTGTTAGACAAGGAAAATGCAATCAGGGAATGACTGTCCAAATGAAGTAACAGTGGTAATCATAGGTTCAATGTTTCTTCTTAGCCATTAATGTATAATGGAGGTAGTGGATTACATGTTTGAGCAGTGTTTTGAGACTCATCAAAGATGGGAGAATAGTGAATAATACCTTGTGGACTGTGAAGTAGTGTCAATAAGGTTGAAGGATATTAAGAACTACAATACCATGAAACAATGGGTCCCCTATAGTAAGTAGACAGTCTATAGGGCATAGTTGATTTTTATAGAGAAGGATGCTCATGAAAGGTCTTCAAGTAGTAGGTGAGCTATTTTATAAATGCAGCGAGAATTGCAATACCCGATCTTAAAGAAGTTAGCAAAGTAAATAAATGTGGAAAGAAAATCAAATCGTACACAACAAACAATTCACAATGTTATCTTGCATAATGCCTTGTAATTTACAGAAGAAAAAAATCTCATTATACCCGGTAGAAGTGGTGACCTTAATGGTCAATCACTTGAAAACCACAATTTTAAAACATGCTATTGTGCTTATGGAGGAAACATTTTAAGTAAGGCAGTGAGTGGTGGTTTGGAACAATGGCAGGTATGAAGGACTTGCTTTATATGCATACTATGCAGTCTAGCTTAAGACACCATTCTTAAAAGAGATTGAAGGTGGATTATGGAACTCAAGGGTTACCATGAAAAGGGTTAAAGCAAAGTCTAAGATCTATTTAAAAGCCATGGTCATGAAGATGACCACAAAGATACATGCAAAACCCTAGTAGCTGGAGTGGCGATACGTTGCCAAGAGGATAGTGTCTTTGGGCAGATTTAGAAATCGTATCTAGTCACGAAATACATCATTTATTTATTTTTTTAATTAAAATAAATCATTCTAAACCCTATATAGGATACATTGATACTTCAAAAGCCTCTGAAGGAATTTGAGATTATGCAAATATATGTCAATTAAATACCTAGATTACAAATAGTAGCGGGAATAATGTAAGATTTGTTGAGCAGAGTAGGAATGAGATAAGCAACAATGAATCATATGCCTCCTTTCATGCACATCTCCTCACCATTCGCTATCATTCTTTACGGAAACACTTCTCTATTTTGGCAGTCTATTCTTGAAAATAATGTTTTGATGAAGGTTTTAGAGTATGTTTATTAAAATGAAAACTCCATTCTGGTGGGCTATGCTTGAAAATAAGATTTTGACAAAAGTTTTAGGGTATGTTTATTAAAGTTTTCGAGTATTTTGGCGGGCTATATTCTTGATTCCTTAAATGATTTATTCAAATGGATTGTGACTAAATAAATGATTAACTATTTAGTCATTTTTATTTGTGTGACTAAATAATTTTTAATCAACGACCAAACTAGTAATTTATTTACTCATTTATAGCTGAGTTCCAAGAAATGAGCAGAATTTAGTCATTTTTAGTTGTTGTGACTAAAAATTTTAGTCACGTAGTCATTTATTTGCCAAATTCTACTAGTGTGTGCTTCCTTGTGTGATTAGGGCTCTCTCAATGTTGAGGGCCCTAGGGATAAGCTCATCATAAGAAGTGACACATTGCATCTTTAACTAAAAGGATAAATTCATATTGACATTAGCAATGATGATTCTGACTTGTTGCTCCTTAGGAATGGGTCACTTGTTCTTACTAGCTCGCTACCTCCATCGTTGTAGGAAGTTTGCAATCAAGTTCAATATTTTGATTTTAGGAGTCTTAACGGTTGGAAATCATAGCAAAATCAGAATTTAATAAGTTTTGGAATTATCATTTTAAAGTGTTTTTTGGGGTCATTAACTTCAAACTATTTTCTCTTTTGTAGGGGTAGTTGCATGCCAAATTTTTTTGGTGTAAAATATCAGAATTATTGGATTTTGTTACATGTCTATGAATAAAAATTATTGGAGTGTGAGTTTGATATTTTTTGAAGATCTAAATAGTCAAGCTTGGTAAAGAAAAATCATGTTAGATAATATTAGTCCAAAACAAAATGAAGAGACACTTGATACATTGTGGGCTAGATTGAAAAGAAAGGGTGATGGGAAATGCTATTTTCCTTGCAATAATTGCAAGGGCTTAAAGACGAGACAACTTTTAATCACAACAGCTGAGAAACATTGTAGGCAGCATGGTCACGTTGAAGGGGGGCATGATTATTGTCCATTGGTAAGTTGTTCATTAATTATATGTGTTTATATTGATTGAATTTGTAAATGTTTAGATCGTTTTAACATTATATATATATATATATAATCACTTGATCATGACCATGGTCTATTTGTGTCTATCATTATTATAAAGGTGGGGTGCCCTAAGGTAGATGATATGGATTATCACGGCCTAGAGAATGTGGTTTTGCAAGCAAGTGAACATGGAGCTGTGAATATCGAAGTTGATGTTAATGATCCTATGGAAGAAGATGATCATGCGCTAGAAAACACAGTTGAAGATGATGGTACAAATATATTGATCCATGACACAGTTAGTGGTAGAGCTAATCATGATGATCCAGATGACTTTGATGATGTTCATGATTTACATGTACTTGAGAAGGCATACGAGCCCCTTTATGAAGGCTCCCAAACAACTCTTCTCTCTACTATATTGTTGATGTTGAACTTGAAGGTTATGAATGGTTTATCAAACATAGCAATCTCATGGATGTTAAGGTATATCATATATGTCATCTTTTTTAATCTATTTTAATTGTTGTTAGTTCATCACTAGTAAATAAAGGATGAAATATGTACCATTATTATTGTTTATATTAACAAATTATTTTTTGTTGTAGATTGATTGGTGAATTTTTGTTACCACCATCAAATATTTTACCTCACTCATACCGAGATTTATCTGGCATTATGAAAGATATCAGAATGGAGTATCAAGCAATAGATGCATGTCCCAATGATCATATTATATGTCATAAACAACAAGAATTTGTAACAGAATGCCTGGAATGCCATATTAGTAGATATCGAATAAATCAACTAACAAAAAAGGTGTCTCACAAGGTTCTTCGTTATATTCCCATTATTCCACTTATGCAATGATTATTTAGGTGCAAAAGTTTAGCACAATTTATGGATTACCATGCATGGAATAGAAGTGAAGATGACATTCTTTGAAGGCCTACGGATGGTTTTGCATTTAGGGACATGGAGGAAAAATGGCCACACTTTAAAGAAGAACCTTGTAATCTCAGGTTTTCATTGGGAGTGGACGGTGTCAATCCATTTGGAGAGCTGAGATCTATTTACTCAGTGTGGCCTATTTTTGTTATCAACAATAAAATTCCTCCATGGATGTCAATAAAGAGGGAGCACATAATGTTGTCAATGATTGTTCCAGGTATTTGTTTACAACAATTTTCTTTAACGTAGTAGCATCTCATTTGTCTTATTTGTTGCATAATGACTTATATTTTTTCATTCAATAGTCATGTACATTAATTTATAAATATTGCAGTAAAATGGTTATAATAATTATGTAATATTTATTTTCATTCAACTAGGTAAGTACCAAGCTAAAGATATGAATGTATATATCAAGCCTCTTATCGACGAGTTACTAAATTTATGGAATGGTGTCACTATGTATGACGTCTCTAGACCAATAGGATAAAGAAAATTTTAATTCCATGCAATGTTTGTATGGACAATTCATGATGCCTCAGGGCTAACACATTTTTGTGGTATGCTATAATGTTCAACTGCACTTTAACAATATTTAATTTGATGAAGTAGATATTATGCATGTTTTTAAAATAATATATTCATTACATATAATTATAAAAATTGACATATTTAATCCAATTATATATGATCTTGCAGGTCTTCAAACAAAGGGAAAATTTGCATGTCCAATTTGTGGTCCAAAGATTAAATCTCATAGTTCAACAAGTTTAGGAAACTAGGTGTTTGATGAGTATAGGCACTTCTTCCATAGAAATCATAAGTATCGAACTACTGAAAAACATCTTTTCAATGGGAAAGAGGAGACTACATCAAAACCACGAAGAATGAAACCTCGCCTATGGAAGTTGGAATATAATAGAATTAATCATCAAGGTTATACATCAGATCAAATTGTTTATCTATCATAAATGATATGTTTTGAATTTATATTTTTATATTGTGTTGTGTGTTCTCATATTTGCGTGTGACAATGATTTTCGTTGTTAATTTGTTTAACTTATATGCTTCATGAAGGTTGTCAAGGCATTAATGGCTGGCTTCCACAGGGACTGAAAAGTTATCCCTGACAATTTAGTAGGTTGCCCTACTATGAGCAGCTACAAATTGTGCATTTTTTTTATACAATGCATATCAGAAAGAATATAACAGAAACGTTATAGAAAATATTGGATGGAAGGAATGACAAAGAATTTTTTTTCAAAATTTGTAGTGACATTCAGGAAGCGAATCATGCAATGAAAAATTTCATTCAATTAAATAGTGATAGAGACCAAATTAATATAAGTGCCCTTCCTTGGTTATTAATAGAGCAACAAAGCAATGCTATAAAAAAAGTCATGAGAAATTTTTGATTTCCCACATGATTTGTTGCGAACATAAACAATATAATAACAAAGAAAGGTGAATTTGCGTCAGGGATGAAAACGCGTGATTGGCATACCTTCATTAAGGTAATTATTCTGGTATATTATATACACTTGTATAATACATGTACTTTTCAGTGTATTGTGTTTACTACTTTTGAAAAAATAATGAAAAGATCATTTTATAATTGTTGCAGTACGTTCTACCTCTATCTCTCCCAGACAACTTTGACAACAATGTGAAGCAAGTTATATATGATCTTGGAAAATACATGAGGTAAGTAGCGAGATTTGTTCAATTCGCTGTATACATCTTATAATTACCATTTGTTTTACTTGTTATGTAATATATTGTATATTTTTGTTAAATATCGTTAATATATTTGTGCCTTGAATCACTTGTAGATGGCTATCATCTAAAGAAATCCATAAAGAAGATATAAATTATTGGAAGAGAAAAATTCCTCATCTAATGTGTGAAATGAAAAAGTGTCTACCTTCAACATTTTTCAATGCACAAAAACACTACCTCATACACCAAGTTGAGGAGATTGAATTGTGTGGACCTATACACACAAGGTCAATGTGGATGGTTGAGAGGCACTTGGAATTTTTGAAGGCTTTGGTTAGACAAAGAGCACATCAGTGGGGTTCTATGGTGGAGAGGATATATAGTATGCACGGACCATGGTGTACATTAGTAGAATATCTTGTAAGTTTGCAGCAAAAGATCCATGTAGATCACAATTGGGATCCCAACTCCAGTATAACAAATTCAAGGAGAGTACGATGGGGAAAGGTAGATTGAAGAAGAGTGAGAGGTAATTATAAGATGGTCATGGAGATTAATTAGATTACATTTTACATATGGTTTTTATGTATATTGTATATTTAATTTTAATCTGTTCTTCATCAATTATAAATTAAAATTAGTATACTGTGGTATTTAACTAATTATACGTCGTTTGTGAATTTCAATTTTTTTTGATACAATTGGTCGAGAGTGGGATGCACCACATTTGTACGTCGCAAACAATCTTGATTGGATGACGGTATGGATTGAGCGATGTCAACAATCTGGTCGCGCATTAACATGGGAAGGTGTGGCTTCATTGGTTAAAAAAGCTCATTGTAATGGAGATTCCAATGTTACACAAAGGGAAATTGATTTAGCATATGGTTTAAGAGATAAAATTTTTAGTATAAATAGATTAATCACCCATATTATTTAATTATTTTCAAGTATATTGATGTATATATATCTTGAGATTGTTTTCTTTGCATACATTCGGCCAAGAATAAATATATTTATCAACTGACGATATTGCAGTAATTTTTACATGTTTGACATATTGCAAGTGAAACACCACAAAACTATGTGGTGCAATGGTTGTAAATTTTGAATCAAAAT
>VDFB02081145.1:0-15805 GCA_007258455.2 Sequoia sempervirens
CAAAGGGTTCATTATAACATGCATGTAGTATATCATAGGTTTTATCCTCTCTTACACATCTTCTCATTGCATCATCTGGTCTGGTATAGAATAAACAACCTGCAATCCATGAGAGAATGGGAAAGTTTTATCAATGAGACCGCCCACTCTTTAGAGAAATGGCGGGAACTCTCACTGTAACGGATAATTGGCTATGTTTGCATATAAGGTGTGTTACTGCCGGCGAAAGAACAAATATTCATTAGGAAGGATTCATCAATGACTTGAGTGTCCTCTGATGTAGTCAATCTAGAGAGAAAGTCTGCCACAACATTTTCCTTACATGGTTTGTCTACAATGGTGATATCAAATTCCTGCATTAACAACAACCACCTAGCTAACGTTCATGAAATCAATGGATTATTCATAAGGTATCTTATGGCTGCATGGTTTGTATGGACAAAGAGCTGATATCCTATGATATAATGCCTGAACTTGTTGAGAGCATAAATGACTGCCAACATCTCCTTTTCTGTCATTGTGTAGTTAAACTCAGCTCCTTGTAGGTTCTTGTTGATAAAGAAGATTGCATTCTCAATTTATCCCTCTTGTTGTCCCAAGATAGACACTATAGCATAATCAAATGCATCTATGTGAATATGGAAAGGGAGTTCCCAATTAGGGCCTTTAAGCATAGGGGCATGGGTTAAGGCTATTTTTTTAATTAGAGAATGTGTTGTCACGATCCTTTATCTACTGGAACTCAGCATCTTTAGTTAGAAGATTATAAAGTGGTGTTGCCATCTTACTGAAATCTTTTATGAAGTGCCTGTAGTATCCTGCATGTCCTAGGAAACTTCTAACATCTTTTTGCTTAACAGGAATACGAAGATTGGTAATCAACTCAATCTTGGTTGGGTCCACTTGAATTCCTTTATCAGAGATGTAATGGCCAAGGACTACTCCTTCCTGCATCATCATAAAGAATTTTTCATTGTTCAAGGACAGATTATGGTCCTCGCATCTCTGCAAAACTTTTCTTAGGTTTTCTAATGCTTCTACAAAATCAGCACCATAAGTAGTAAAATCATCTATGTAGATCTCCATACAATCATGTGAGATATCTAAGAATATACTAATAACTGCTCTTTGAAAGGTTGTAGGTGCATTACATAGACCAAATGGGAGTAATTAATAGGCATAAGTCCCCCAAGGATAGGTAAAAATTGTCTTCTCTTGATCTTCAAGTGCAATCTGTATCTAATTATAACCGCTAAATCCATCTAGGAAGGAAAAATATTGCTTACCTGCAAGTGAATCCAATACTTGGTCTATAAAAGGAAGGAGAAAATGATCATTTTTGGTGGTAGATTTTAGTTCTCTATAGTCAACACAAACTCTCCATTTACCTCCCTTTTTAGGCACAATTACCAAAGGGGACACCCATTGGTTGTCTGAGATAGGGTAGATAAATCCTACATCCAATAACTTTTGTAGTTCCCCTTTTACAATCTCTCAATACAAGGTTGATTCTCCTTTGTGGTTGCCTTACTAGTGTGCAATCATCTCTAATATAGATCCTATGATTACAGAGTTTGGGATCTAGTCCTTTCATGTCATGGTAGTCCCATGAAAATGCATGATGATGCAACTTCAAGAGGTTTGTCAAGGACAACTACTGCTCTTCACTTAGCTTGTTGTTAATATTCAAAATTTTCCCCTCTAAAACTTGTACTTGTGTGGTCAACTCAATCGTGGTTGTTTCACTGATGCTTGACATTTTTAATTCATGTGGCAATAATGTATGAAGCATATTTGTTGTTGCAAGAAATTCAGATGTAGGAGGAGCGGGAATAATGGTCTGCAATGGACATGTAGAACCAAATTCATGAGTGGATGATTCTTCATGCACTTCACAGTGGTTTTGAATTATATGGGATAATATTTCATCTTCTTCCTAAGGCTACATGAAAGGGCTTCTTCCTATCATCATGAGTTGTGCCATTGAATTGACTTCCTCAACCTCTTCTCCAACATGTGGCTAGATGGGGTTGTCCATATCATGGGATGGTTGAGTAGGAGGATAGAGGAAAAACTTATTAGTGCTTCTCCCATTAGAAATAGTCATGTCCCCTAGCCAACATCCAATGTAAGCATTTGTTGTAGCTAACCACGACCTACCCAGAATAATGGGATACCCTCCTAATGTAGCTTTAGGGGAAAGGATCATGAATTATGTTGGATATTCCCAAGAGTCTAGAGTAACAACAAGGTCTTCTACTATACCATTTGGTTTGACAGTGGAATTATCAACAAGCTACGGGATAGTAGGAGTAGGTCTCATATTTGTGATATTCAGTTGTTGCAGGATATCCTTAGTCATCACATTGATTGCTACTCCCAAGTCTATTAGAGAATTCTTTACTTGGATTCCATTTATAATGACTCCTACTAGAGGACTTATTGGGTTAGTATATTTAGGAACAGTGACTTTCCCAAGCATAATATCTTCTAACTGTCCCACCACATGAATGGTAGTGGGGTCCTTTTTCCTCGGCTTTTTTGAGACATGCTTCCTTGATTGCTTTACTATATATGGGGACATCTTTTATGGCCTGGAACAAGGGTATCTTGGCACATATGTGTTTCAACTGATCTAGAATATCAAAGGTTGTTTCTTCCTTCTCTTCCTTTTTTTAACAACTTCTAACCTTTGAGGAAATGGTGGGTCTTGATCAGACTACTGAAGTAGTTCAAGATTCTTCTGCACACTTGACTAAGTAGGGATATTAGATAGATTATGATGCTCCTCTTCTTCCACAAGAAGCTCTTCGATAATAGGAGTGGAAGGAGATGGCAAAGTGGTTCTTGAACATAGATGAATATCACTCACACTCATAGCATATGCAAGAAATTGATTGGGATCTGCAGAGTAGACAAGTTGTTGTTGTGGTTTGTTATTTGGGTTAGGTGTGGGTTGAGCTGGTAATTGAGTAGGTCTAGGTGTGCTATAATTTTAGCTAGTAGGAGGAGGCATTATGGTAGGATGATGAGGCTATGGAGGTGGCTACATATAACCAATTGCCTAGTTTTTCCATTGCTACCCCCCCTCCATTGGGATGTTTGTTACCAGTTTCTTGGAGGTTGTTGCCAATTCCCCAAGAATTTTTGCCACTGAGGGGGAGAGTTTTGGTAATTTGGCCAAGTATTTGGAGGGTTGTTCCAAGGCTGAGGTGGATAGCCTCAATATTTGGATGGGTATGGGGTTGCCATTAATTACCAGATGCATAAGAATTGAAATAAGGTCAACTAAAAGATCATGGATCTGGTTGCATACCTTGTCATGGAGCCCATAGTCTTCTTTGTGCAATGTAGAAAACCTAATCATCATCAACCTAAATTGGCCTAAATTCTAGTGGAATTTTCTTGTTTTCAATGTTGGCTACCATTTTGCATATACAGTCCTTTTTCCTGCAATGAGGACAATATTTTTCCAATATTGCTTCTTCCTCCTCTTGTTTCTATTTTGCTTAAAGAGTGTCTAGCTAAGTAGTCATATTGTTTATGATACCCTACTTGAAATATTTTAGCAAGTGAGTGATTTCCATCCTTGAAACTCCATTAGTGGAGGATTTACCCATAGAGGATTGGTAACCTCTTCCTTTCTTTAGATTTTCCCTAGAATAATTATGGCATATCTTCTTAATATCATCCCAGGGAACTTGGGTGATATCTCCTCCTCCTATTAGGTCCAAAGTATCAATGTAGTTTTCATTTATCCCTCTAAGGAAGAGAAACTTTTGAGACTCTTCATTGAGTGCATGATGTGGAGATTTCTATAGGAAAAATAGAAACCTTGAAATATAGTCCTCCAAACTTTCATCTTCCTTTTGTTGCATCCTGAAGATATCATCTTCTCTCATATCACTGCCCCTACAGTATTCTTTATACTTATCAAGAAACTTTGTTTTCATATCATCATGAGTCTCTACAATACTCCTACCTAAGCTTATAAACCATCTTAATGCAACTTCTTTCAAGGTGGTAGGAAACAATTTAAGCCTATGAGCATTAGTAGTTTAGTCATAGCTTCTGTAGAGAATATCAAACTCAAACAAGAAAGTGGCAGGGTCTTTTGTTACAAGCCCATAGAACTTAGGAAGAACTAAAGCAGGGATGTTCTTGAGGTTATAAACTTCATTCTGGTGGGTGATAGGAAATGGAAAATATGGTTGGTTAGTTCTATTTGGATTTTCACAAGCCATATTTGTTTGATGGAGTGCCAAAGCAAATGGATTCTCAATCAGGTTTTGGGCAGCTTGCTCTTCAGAGGAAGTTTCAGAACTGGTCGAATTGGGAAATGCATCAACAAAAGGATTTTCCTCCTCATTTTCTTCATCTCCTAGTAGATTTTGAAACTCAACTAGTTGGTTATCAAGATTAGGGTCATTAGGAAGAAATCTCCCATGAGCATCTCTTCTCCTACCTCTATGCATGTCGTATTAACTTAGTATCAACCAACTCACACAAAGAATTGGTGAAAAAATAGCAGATCATTACTTTTCTCAAATGAAGGGTATGCTAAGAACAAGCTTCAAAGATACTAAAACAAGAAAGAAACTAGAAATGACTCCAAAGAAATTCCTAGTTTGACACCATCCTCAGAAACGGCGTCAAAAATGTTGTCCTCCTCTAATGGTTCAATAACTAAGCCCTTAAAGTTGTAACTTAGAGATTAGATATTTGCACTAAGTAGTTATCTTGCTCACCATGAAGGTTCATTTCATTTTCAACCCAGAGACATGAACTTGAAATGGGTCAGCATTATCTATGCACTAGGACTCAATTGTAGTCATTCTTATCCTATAACTAGAAAGGAAACAGTACTGAAAATAAAATTCTAAAAAGAAATTAACATAAGTACTGAGCATGAATCAAAAACTACACTAAGCATCAACAACTGAACTGAAATGGATGATAGAAATAGAAATATCAGAAAATAGACAAGAAGTTACTATGTCTGCCTTAGCTACAAGAACAGTCACATAATAGAGTTTCAATGGCTACTAGAATAGATAACTGTTGAGATCGTAACTAATTACTGAACAAAAAAGTAACTATTAGACTAAATGGATGGAATTCTCACCAAGTGGGCCCCCTTGAATGAGTCTTCCCTAAGCTAACTCAGATGTAGGAAATCAAAGTATCATTTTATTCATTGAAAACATGGTTACATCATATCAACAATATGATTGTATTACTTGAAACTAGAAATGCAAGTACAATCTCAAAATATCCAACCTTGTGAAAAGGGACATCTAATCATTATTTATAGAGGAAAAGCTTCTAATTAACCCTAACTAACTAGGCAGTCGACTCCAAGAGAATAGGATGCCATTTATTGAAAGCATGAAAAAGAGGGAGGAAGTTATGCATGCAACAGATTTAGTTAAAGCAGACTTGCCTCAACGAGGATCAACCACAACATCACCTCCTAGATTTGATCAACTAATAGACATGAACATTTGAAAGTAATTTACAACTTCCACATGAGCTATGAGTTTTCCTCCATTGGAAGTTTCCCTCCATTGACCTCTTTAATGACCATCTTTTTTACTTCTTTAGGAACTGGCTAGCTAGTAGGAACTTCTTCCACCTCGCAAGCTTCATTTATATCTGCATCTTGATGTGAACCTACATAATGACATTAGTGTGCACAAAATAATTGTATATCCATAATCACCTTAGAATAACATTCATTCAATCACATGTAAAATTAATATAGATATATCACATAGTAGATTAATATTATCAAAATTCACAAGGATAAGTTCATGCCCAAGGTTCGTAAATTTAGGGAGATAGCATAGAGAGTGTCAATAACTAGGTGCTAAAGTCTATAGTAACAACAACAAATATATGATAAACCCTATTAAAATTCAGCCATTATTTGGACTCATCACTTGTCATGTTCAATGGGCCACAACATCACTTTCATTCTTGCTTTTCTCTCCTTAGGATGTCACGTGCCTTTGTGTTTGGCACACACCATCCTAAGGGGGGCTATCATCTTGCTTCAATTTTCAAAAGGTGTATTCGGTGGCCAATGAATTTTTTCTTGAAAGTCTCTATCTTTTTTAAAAATATTTTTCAAAAGTTGCATTCTTCAACATGGATTCTTTGATGAATTTTTCTTTCATCTTGGATTTGTAAGATAGAATATGTACTTTCCCTTGTGAGGGAACATTCTTTCTTTCAAACTCCTTGATGAAATGAATTTTTCAGAAGGAATCTTTTAGAGGGTTCCTGAGGGACCCCTTTGAAAGCTCTTCCTTCAATTGTTGATTGTTTGCTTGTCTGCTTGTGTAGCTTCTTTTTTATATCTAACATGTTTTGTTTGTGGATTAGCATGTTGCTTTGTAGGTGCACCTATGAAGCTACTTCTCAATCAAACTCTATGAAGCCTCCTGCATTTGACTTCCTTCAAGATCGAGCACTTGGGCATTGCCCCCTTCGCAAGTTTGAAGACCTATGAAGTGCTACATCCTGTAGGATCACTTCATTCAACTTTTTAGCTCTGAGGACCTATAGATCCTTTTGTCCACCATCTGTAGGTTTGTGAAAACTCTCCTTGGGTCTGAGGACCTATGGAGTCAACTTTTATCCCTATGCTTTCGAGTGGGTCAAATTGCGATCTACTTCCTCAATGGTTCAGGTATACATTTCTAAACTCTTTTGATCTACTTTACCTCACATCTGGTAGCACATATGCTCACTAAAATGGGGGGAAAATGTAATGGAGTAAATTTGCACCCCTCACAAATTCCCCATTTGCATCCCCTCACCTTAGAAAAATTAAACCCGGCAATGCATTTCCACTTCATTCACTCACTCTCCACCCACTTGGTGGTTGTTTGTAGTTTCATTGGGGGAATTTTTTTCAAGAATGCTAGTGTGGTGCATAGATGTTTGTGCAGTGTGTTGCCATCATAATAGGATTCTCGCCTCTGAAATTTGCAGAAGTGTTATACTTCTTCATTGGCGACAAAGAGTAATGCCCCTACACCCTTGACTGACCTAAAACAGCTCTCTTGGGTTGCTATTCATCTCAAAACACTCTCATTCTTCATTCAATTGGATCTCTGCATTCTCACTTCACAGATCTACACACTCTTTCAACATTCTCCACCATTGTTGAAGCTCTAAAGCATTTCTCTACCATGTTTTACTCTCATTGTTGCAGCGATGATTGCATCTTCAATCTTGCAAGTTCGGATCTCCCTTCATGTGCTCGAGGGAACCTTTCTTGGGAGGTGATATCCATTTTTTTAGCATTTTCATTTGATTTGCATATAATAGTGTTGTTTCCATTGCTTGGAATTTCTCTTCCATTACTTTCTTTATCGCATTTTCTATCTCATGGTTATTTTGGCTATTCGTGGAGGTGGGAACACCAAAACAAGGGTTTGACTATGGCAAGCCCTGAAATAGACCCAACATTTTTCATCGTTCTATTGTGTGTAGGTTGGAATTTGTGTGGAGCTTGCTGGAGGCTGGACCTATCATGAGTTGGACTTCTACCACCCTTGCTCTTGTCAAAATTCTAGTTAAAACCTTAAAGCACTTATCTCATTATTTTGTTATTCTATCATTTCTTATTTTCATTATTCCATTAAACAACATTAGTTAAGTAGTTAGCACATCTATGTGATTTCATATTGAATCTTGCACTTTCTACTTGTATGGACATCAACGCACCTGTGAGAAGCCAACGGGCCATGCTATCATCCTTGTTTGGCATTCTTGTCCTCTGGTAGAAAGTTGTATGAGGCACAGTTTGAGATCCAAAAACCTACTCTCTTAACCCCCTAAAACTCTCGGGTTAGCAAAAAGACAGCAGTACTGAGAGTGTTCTTCTTTCTCTACCTTAAACATCTTACAACTTCCCTAAATCATCCACCTAGCTTGAGGTAGATCAGGGCAACTGATCATTCTAGGACCTCCTGTGACCTGGGGTCCTGAGCGTTCAGTCCCCCTCCTCTACAATTCTATATGCAAGATTTCACCTATTAAAATGAGCGACTCAACACTCAACCCATACCATAGTTATTGTCATTGAGCCTGACAACCAACATGCCATATCCAAGCCACTCTTTCAACAAATTTTTAGGTGATTTCCTTAGCATTGCATAAGTTTTCACACACCACTAATGTTCAAAGATATCATGAATGGATAAGGAATGATATTATTATGGTTTTAAATGTTTGTGGATCTCAAAGGGGCTATTTTGGCATGCATCATTTATCACGGTGGTAGTTAGGGCATGAGAAATCTTTGTAGAATCAAATCTACATGCCATTTCCTTCAATGATCAATTTTCCCAAGTGGCTAAATTATATAAGCAAGCTATTGATTTATTCAAATGGTTGGTTTTTTTATTTTTTTTCTCAACATAATGTAGAAGAGTTTAGGGTTTCAATATCTAATAGTTTATCCACCATTAGAGTTGCTCTCTAAGTTATAGAGAGGTATTTATTGTAGTAGATGTATGTAAGAAATTGTCTCTTTGGTTGTTCATTGATATTTTGGATTGTTTGTGGAATAAGAGGTGTGACAAGCCCTCTTTTTGTAAACTTTCTTCCACCACATGTGTTATTGTAGCTATAATATAAATTTGAAAATGTTGCAACAATTAAATCTATTAAATTCTTAGTATATGTAATGGTCGCTTACCTATTGTGGATGAATATAACTAATTTTAGAGAAGGATTATTAAGCATAAGTGTTTGTTTTACATCATAAATTTATTTTTATTTGCAGTGTTTTGTTTCTCATGGTTGGATATAACTCTGCTACCCAATAAGGCACCGATCAATAGGAATCTTGAACTTCCACATCCATAAAAAATTATCAAAATCATTCACCAGTAGTATAAGTAGTAGATTAGTGCATTGCTATCTAATATTTATTGTTGCAAATAAGGATAAATATTAAGTGAAACAATTTGTTATATTATTAGGGAACCATTTACAACATATTTGTACTATGCCAATTGTTAAAGAATCTAAAATGAAATATTTAATGGATTATTTCACTTTTTTCATTTTGAGATATATGCGTAGAGTATTTGAATCATCTATATAAAGGTTATTGCAACTAGTTAAACTTAACTTAGTGATAGTTATAAGAATTAAGTTTATGTTTGGGTATGGTTTTGTGGGCTGTATAATTGTTCATTTTATTTTATTTTATTGTCTATTGAAGAATACCTCTAGGAATGCCAATAGTGGTATGGTGTGATGGTTGATTTGTTGTGTTGTTATTCTTTCCATCAAGGTTCAAACCCCATTGGGGTGTAATTGTTGAGAATTTATATTGGGGATGAGTTCCCCCATTTGTGGCCTTGCCAATTCATAGCTCTGAGTCAAAAGAGTTTACCCCTCTTAATAAAAAGAATACCTCTAGGAATACCCTCTTGAATCTAAGTTGAATCCTTGAAGAGTAAGAGAGTTTACCCATTCTCATATGTTAATCTTTAAGCATCCTAAGTCTCTTGATGAGCTCCTTTTTACCTTCTTGAAGAAAAAACCCTAGCCTTGAAGGTGGAAAAGCTCTAGGGTTTGGGAGAGTTCTTTTGGGACCTAACATTATTTACTATGTTAAGTATACTCTAATTAATGAAATGAGTTTAATTTATCTTAGGTTGTTAGCTCATATTGATAGTCATTTACACGAAGCATTTCCCATGGATAATCAACTTGATTTTTGTGGCTACTCTATTATCCTTATTGGTGATTAGGTCCAATTGCCTTTTATTAAATACATGCCTATGTATGTTAGTGCTTCTTAAGGGACAATGTTGTGGCACAACTTTGATATAGTTGTTACTTTGAATGTGTTAGTGTAAATGGGTATTTTACCTATCTAGTTCACTTATAGGTCCTATTTACATGTTAAGTTTACTTAGTTCCTAGGAATCCTTCTACAAGTCTCAATTGTCACTTAGATCTTATCTTATCTTTTTGGAATTTAATACTTGTTTCCTAGGTCATTTAATATTTGATGAGTTAATTGTCATTTAAGGTTATTTGGAAGAGTAAATGGAAAGTCATGTTGCAACAACTCTTCAAAGAGTGGATCTGTTATTCCTTGAGCCCTCAATCCTCTTGTATATATTCGGTCCGCCAGAATGTAGATCTGAATACAAAGGGTGTTACAGAATTAACAATATACAAAAGAACAGCAAGAAAAAGGAAACTTATCTACTTCAATCAGAAGCGTGAGGCTTCAAATTGGTATGTTGTTTCCCCAGTAGAATCACCAAAAAATGTTGGGTGAAAATTATGTAATCAAATTTTCGATAGATTACACAACTTGGACTTCAGCCACAACTATGTGAGATGTAAATCTCTCCTCTCGAAAAGGGGAGGCGCCCTTCTTACTGCTAATAGAAGCGATAGTAAAACAAACAAGTAATTACAAAATGTACATGAAACTTACGGAGTGGGGGGGTGTGTTACATTCATCCTTCTCTCTTTTTTCAGAGAAGATGCTTACAATGCTTCACCGTTGGAAGTTCACAATTCTAATAACCTTAAACTAACAACTAGCAGTAATACCAATATCTCTATCTCATCAAAGCGAAGCGTAGAGATACTAGAAGTAATTAATAATAAACAAATAAAGTAAAAAGGGAAAGCTCACGAAGGCACAAAGTCGTTCCATAGCTTTTTCAATGTTGGATCTGTGCAGATGTACCATTTGTCACGTTAGAAACACAAAGTCTTCTTAGACACAACAATTCCTCGAACAGCATGAACGATTACAAGCACAAAGTCTTGTAGATCATCCAAAAAAAGTATCAAAGAGCGCGAATGATTACAAGCACAAAGTCTTGTAGATCCTTCGACAAAAGTATCCAAGAGTATGAATAATTACAAGCACAAAGTCTTGTAGATCATTCAACCAAAACATGCAAGAGCATGAATGATTACAAGCACAAAGTCTTGTAGATCATTCAACCAAATGATAAACAGAAATACAAATGCAATCTAAATAATAAATGTAACACAAAGTTTACATAAACTACTTAGAGTCCTTCAGATTCTTCAAGCTAATCACCACCAAATAAGATCAACTCGCAAAAGTATCGAATCCAACGCAAAGTTTGGCTTGCAATCCTCTTCTTTATTAATTGAATTTCATTCACAAAGCATGAACGCAAAGTTTCATAAATTTGCTTCAAAAAGGGCAGCACTTCGTTGCAAAACACTAAAGGATAAATTTACAATGAAAATCCCTCACATTATATAGAAAGAGGGATGAGCAAAAGAAGGAAATAGATTGAGGAAATCAGGGAAAGTTAGGTGAGCAATTTTAGGAGATCTCACCTAACTTTGACCAAAGTCAAAGTGTAATTTGTTTTCAAAATATCACATCTTTGGACTTGGTGTAATTACAATTTACAAAAGGACATTCGAAAATGTCGAGAAATATTTACAAGACTTAATGGGATGCACGGAAATGTCTAGCTTCTTGGAGAATAGGGGGCTGCTTCACGTTTCTTTGCATTGGGCGAGGAAGTCTTCAAATTTCCTCCTAGTCTCCTGCACAAACTTCTCATCTGGACCAACGGTGTAATCCACAATTGTGTGAATTCTCATGATCGATCTCATGGCAGATGAGTGAACCTTCTTTCACCTATCAAGATCGTCTTCGAGGGTTGTCCAAAGTGAGCCTTGTATCACAAATGATGTTGATTGAAGCTACCAGTCACGAGCTGTCAATCAAGTATGATGGCTTCGCTTGAAGATACGGGATATTTCTATGGCCGGCAGGAAGATACGATTCTCCTAAAGAAGTTGACCGGGCAACTCTTTGATACTTTTTTCAAGAATGGTGCGATGCCCGTCGACATCTTCCTGTACTTGGTGAAGATCTTCTATGAGAGATTGAACCACTTGAATCCTGTGTTTTAGTGATTCTTTTACCTCTACAAACTTTTCTTTGTCGGGAATTACCCCAACCTCCACCAATTTGTTGAGCTTTACCTGTTTCATTTCCGACCATGACAATAGGCATTTTTCCATGTCTCTGTGCTCCTGGGAAAGTACACTCTTTTCTTTATCAAGCTCTGTGGTGAGCTTGGCCAACATGGTAGTTTTCTCGTCCGCAGCCAAAATTATCTGAGATCTATGTTCAATGATCTTTTCAACAAAATCATGTAACACTACCTTTGGAGTGAATTTCGACTTTCTTGACGAATTTGGGTCTTCAATATTGTATCAGCAATGCGGTTGTGCATTACTTGGAGGCAGAGCCAGATCTCTTTAGCGATTGGCATAATGCTTTCCGCCCTCTGTTTGTACATGTTCTGAGATTGCTCCTTTGTCGGCGCTTCTGCCAAAGATATATCCAAAGTGACTTGTGCATCGGCTTTTGCACTTTCGTTGGTAACCTTGCCAAGCTGGACCTTTGTTACTGTGTAGTCCTCCATATTGACATCACCTTCTTCATTCGATGGTATGCCAATTTCAGCATACTTGTGGCTAGACTTATCAACGTTCAGCCTTGAGTATACCTTTGTCTTTTTCTTCCCTTTGGCTTTTCGAAGAACTATCTCTTCGAGGTCGAGCTCCTCTAGAGAAATCATTTGCTTTTTATGCTTCGACACTTGAGATATTAGCCAAGGAGGAAGAAAGGAAGTGTGAACTTCTGGATTTACTGTCAATTCGGTCGCCATTGCTACTTATGAAGTTATTGTCACATCTGAGCTCACCATAGGTATCGTGACAATTGGAGAAGTGTTTGTCATCATTGCTCCTGTATTTTACACATTGAGATGATCACACATTGACTCATTCATGAAACGATTGAATTCATTTTTAGAAGTGATATCATACGTTGGCAAAGACAAGCTAGGAATGGACGATGGAGGGCTTGACAGTATATCAATCGTATGGATGCTTGTCACTGAAGGAGTATCAAGCTGGGTTGATGCTACAGGGATAGGGGATATCTCGACTACAGGAATGCATGTGGTAGGAATAGGTGACGAGGGAACAGGAGGTGGAGGAGTTCTTGAATCTGGAGGGGTATGAGGAACATTTGAAGTCATAGGCGATGATGTTCTGGGAATTTTCTCAATTACATTCTCAGGAGGAGTAGTTATTTCTTGATCATGCGCGGGTTCCTGTCGATCACTCTCTTGTCTCTCCGATTCTGGTTTGCCTTCAAAATCACCTTCAGATCCTTCTTGAAGGAATTTTCATCCGGTTCTTGCCGCTTTCGAGGAAACCTCTTAAAATGAGTCCGCCACGCTAAATCTTCATCTTTAGCCCAGTTGGTGCATTGGTTTCTTCTTATTCGAGAATCTATCTCTTCTAGAATAGGATTTTTACCCTTAGAGCGAGATGGATTAGATTCCGTGATCTCTGTCTCTCAAACAGCCTGGGTATCTTTCTTGCCAACAGTGAACTTGATCCTAGGACCTCTTCGCGAAGAAGTGGGAATGACCGCTGATTTATTCTTGTCGCGAAGTTCTTGCTGTTGGCGTGCTTTTGCTTCGGATTCCTCACCTTCTGAGTCTGTTATGAAACTTTTCATTGCATAACCATGTTTATGTAACCATTCTTCTGTATTGGATAGGATTGGCCTCAACCTTTCTCTCATGCTGGTAACTTCTTTCCTAGACCATTGTATTGCAGGCAACGACCTTTTAGCAATGCCTTGCTCATCATAGATAGCATTCATTGATATCACTTGGATCTTCAAAATCCTCTGATAGATCAGCAATACCAAGATCTCTGATTTGTTGAACTATCAATCTGCAATAGTCCATTTTGCGAATGGCTTCTTCATCTCTGCAATCTGCCCAGATGTCTTCGAAACGGTACTTGTGTTGGTGACCTTTTTTGCAACTTTTTCGACATCTCGGTGAAATTAGAAATCAAAGCTATACAGCAGGTTTGATGGTCATGATCGCATTTCAGCATGAGCCGGACTTTGGCTTTGTGCAGTTTGGATAGTATATTGGCCGATGGTCAGTGGGAACTTGAACCCACACTTGTGGTTGCTTCTTCATTCTTTCTGTACTGACATCAACTGTTTGCATGTTTCCATGAGAATCCACTTATCTGAAGGATAACGTGGTAGCATGTAGGGATAACCAGTGTAGCAAACTACTCTCAAGTAAGTAAACGTTGGGAATTGGAGAAAAATATATCCAACTTTACTTACCACCTTATAAGCCTCATCAGATACTCTTCTTCTTTCCAAAGTTGGATCAAAGTTGAAGAGTAAAGGTGCAAAGAAAGCATCAGTGACTTGTCTGAAGTGATGAAAGCTCTCCTTCAGCTCCAATTGATAGAAATATATGTACACGAGCACCATCATCCGATTCCCTTTTGTAGATAGACCTGGGAATTGTCTCATCATAGCTGCCGCGTACACTAGGTAAGAAGTCATGTAGAACTTCAATGTAGAAGGAGCATTGATCAATTGCTCGTGTATCTCATCACTGATTTGTTTTCCCCAATCAATATGCACCTTCTTCCTTCTTATGATCCTAATGTATTCATACATCCAATCGTGAAAAGTGGATGATTCTGGCAAGCCTTTCACCCTGCTTAGAAACGTGATCATATCCTTGACGTCATCTTTGAAGTCACTTCTCAGGAGTCCTTTCGGCCATCTGGAAACAGATGATCTAGGCTTCTTTAACCATTGAGTGTTTATCAACTGTTTAGCTTTATTGGGATCAGCATCAAAGATCTCCTGTGCTTTTGATATAGAGATGTCAATGTATTTCTCCATATGAGGGACCTTGAAGACAATATCAAAGAAGTCGGGGTCGAGTCTCAAAATCTCGTGCCCGGAAGAGTCGATCACACTTCTGCTTTCTCTGATGTAATGAGATGCAACTTGAAGAACAAACTCGGTATTGTGCACAGCTGTGGGGAACATTGCCACCAAATGGAGGTTGTTGTGTACGATCGCTCTCATTGCATCAAGAAGAGGCTTCATCTCGGTTAGCTTTGCGAAGTCAACCAAGTCTTGATGACCAACCTCTGTGTCTTTTATCTCTTCGACTTTTGAAAGCACCACAGTCGGCGGATAGACACCTTGATATTTGTACTTCATCTTGCATTTTTCTTTTGAAGAAGGAGGCTTAGTAGCAGTCATCAAAAGAACTGGAATTCTGATCACTCTTGACTTGACGATCTTTGAAAATAGACTGCAATCCGTTTAGCTAGAACAAACATCAATTGTTAGGAAACATGGGAAAGCGCAAAATGAGCACGAGGATGGGAAAGCATGAAGCAGATGACGAGGCATGCAAAACGATGCACATAGGCGGAAAAACTAGGCTCAGGAGTGCACTGGTCGAAAATGAAGCTTATCTGGGAAGGATTGGAGAAAGCTTGGAAAAAGTGTAAGGGTGGAAAAATTCAGCGCCCTTACATCTCTAAAAAATCACTTTTGATGCAAGGGCGCTAAATTTTGGTGCCCTTACATCTTTCAGTGTTAGGAAATTTTTTACATTTTCAAAATGTCATAGCGCTAAAATTCAGCGCTTCTGCATTTTTTGACAATTTTGAAATGCAGATGTAGGAATGAATGGCGAGGGCGCTCATGCTTGGCAAATGTAATTTTTTTGAATCATGAAAGCTTTTGAAGACAATTTGGTTTGTCTTTGGATGCAAATCATTATCATTATCAACGCATTGAATTGCTAAAGAAACTATCAAACAGAAACCCTCTTTGGAATCTCAAAGTTTGCATCAAAACGAATGGAGAGAGTGACATGAATAACGTGATGAGAAT
>VDFB02081146.1:0-14110 GCA_007258455.2 Sequoia sempervirens
AGCAGCCTACTCCTTTTCACTCTTCCTTAGTTAAATATGCATTTACCCATTTCTGGTACTCTTCATCAGTTGGCCAATCAAAATTGATCACCTCATTCACCTTGACACTATAAAGTTTGTACTTAACTGCCACCTGATTTGCTTCTCTTTCAAAAGACTCCATGAATGAGCTGGTGCTAATGATTTTGTCTATATAGCTCACCAACAAATCATAATCTGAGTTACCCTGTTTTTGAGGGTTTTGTAGTCGAAACATGATATAAAGGGGCTCTTACTTTTTGTGATTCTGTAGCTTGTGTAAGGCCCCATGGATCACTGACTGTAATTGTAGGATGCATGAATAGGGCGTGGATGAAATAAATAATTATATTTAGCCTCAATAGTTTTGTGAAGAAAGCATGTAAAGAGTAAGGAGAGTTAAAGCCTAGGTTTCAACAAAACATATGGGAGATCTGATTTTATGAATTTTTTTATCATGTCTTGAGACCCTAATGGGTTGTTTAGAACATTGAATATAAATGATATACACACACACACACACACATATATGTATGTATATGTATTTTTAAATGTAAATATAAATGCAATTACTGGATGCTCTCCTAGAACAATAAATGCAACATATCATTAAATAAATCTATATCTATGTATATAAATGTGTATTTCTAAATGCAAGTGTAAATGCAAAGAGCATATAGTTTTGTAGTGTTATAGATACAACATATCCATAAATTAATGTAATTGAAATTCTAAAGTCTTCAACACATATAATATGAAATCGATCAAACTATTAAACTACATGAGAAATAAATGAAAAAAGTAAATGCATGTGTATGTGTATTTGTAAATGTAAGTGTAAAATAAATAAGAATAATGAAAATTATAAAAGAATACAAGGAAAAGTCTCCTCCACACACAACCCTTAAAAATTATGAATAGAGGAATATAATCTTTGAATAATTCAAAGTTGATTCTCTCCTACCTAATGCAATTAGTCATTTTATCCTTACAAACATTTATAGTGATTACTAGAGGTACATAGACCAATTCTTCATAATAGAAGAATTTGATCATACTTTTCCAATGATGGCATTATGAGAAAACCTTATGTTAAATGAATAATTCCTAGCTAAGTTCTTTAAATCATGTCCAACCGTATAAGAGAAGACCGCTGCTATGTGTACCTAGATACGAATACATGGTTTCCCTCACGTGCCTCAAATATGCAATTGGGTTGCTTATTGTTGACCCAGGTCATGCACTATTTATAAACCCTACAATATTCCCTGATGCTTTTGGCCTTCTATCAATGTACATAGCCATTCCTTTATTTTGATCCTTATCTTTTAGTTGTATATAATTTGCTGACAGTGCATACCTATGCATACTTCGTGTATATCGAACCAGTTGCATCCAATCTTTGTAACTATAACAAGGTCCGACATACTCCATCCTATAACTTGTACACATATCGAACCAGTTGCATCCAATCTTTGTAACTATGTGTACCAGTGGAGTAGGGGTTGGTACAAGTGTCCATCCTGAACTTCTCGTGTATACATCACATCATCTGACCCCATCATCCGTGCCTATATTGTCGTCTAAAATGTCGGCAACACATACCATGCAGGCATTCGTTAATGCACCCTTTGGCAGTGAACACATGCCAGAACATGTGTCAAGACATGTACCTGGGGATACAGAGGCCACTAGTACTGGTGATGTTTTAGCAACATTTCCTGGATCTTCTTGTATTGCTAGTATGGGAACATTGCCAGTCACATTTGTGGTGACCGAGGATTTTGTTCCCATAAAGATAGAGAAGGTCCCATGTACTTTAAAATGTTTTAATTATTATTATATATAATCCAATTGAAATTTACTTATTGATCACTCTTTTTAGACTATTGATTCCATGATCATTTCGCAGGAAATGATGTTTTTTATAAACATCTAAGTTATATTACATTGGAACTCTTCGAGACCACCATACATACACAGTGGAATGCCCAAAATCAAGATTTAAAAGATGAGCTCATTAACTGTTTAGTTGTGTTGTTCGGTGATAAAACATTCAATTGAACCAAGGTCCTTAAGAAAGCTGGTACCTATCTAAAGTATGCGAGGGACCAATATAGGTCACATTTAGAAAGAACAAAAGTATGAGCATCCCCATGATTCACAGAAGTGGAAAGACTTGAGGGTGTCGGATGAAGGTTGAAAGAAAAAAATGAAAAGACACCACGGGCCAGGGTATGTGATACTATCAACAATGTAATTATATCTTGATTACTCTTTCTTTTTACATAATCTAACGTATTTCAAACTTTTTATAGGTTTCCCAACACATCAAAGGCAACAAAGGCAAGACTAGAAAAACACGAGAAACAAAAACTTGGCTCTGGTGGTTATACATGAAGAAGTGGTACGCAATTGTAGTATCAATAAATGAAATATAGTATCCAAATAATAAATTGATTTTTTTTTGGTTTATCACCATAGAAAGAAAAATTCATGATCTTATGCAAAAAATGTAGGGCTTTCTGAATTCAGCGAGTTCCCCACCAGAATGAAAATGACTGAAGGTGCCTTCCAACAAAGGCTGTATGTAGATGGTGAATGCCTAAGAGTCTTGACTAGGAAAACACAACCTTCCACTACATCCAATACGCAGGTAAATAAACTCAATAAAGTTTATTTAAAATTGAATATTTTTGCAATCTATTCAATATTAATTTCCACCATAAAGTAATTACATGCCTATTTGTTTTGAACATTCAAGCAATGATAATACTGCACATGACATTGGAATGCAGCCTGGTGAGGGTGAAGCACAACCTGCAGATGAAGGTCATGGTGTGCATCCCAGTACTTTAGAGCATGTAGAGCATGATCAACATGTTGAGCATGATCGGGCTAGAAAGATCGAGAACATGATGTGGCCCCATCGGTGAAGGACCACTCTAAAGTTCTTTTAAACATATTTATTTAATTGCAATTGGTGTATTAATTAATGTAACCTTTAGGTGTTTCAACTTTAAGAGCATGTAGAGCATGATCAACATGTTGACATGATCAAGAACATGATAATGGATCCATCGGTAAAGAGGACCACTACGATTTGGCATCCTTTTAATTTCAGCGGTGTATTAATTAATGTAACCTTTCATGTTTCCAGCTAGCGGTCGAGTTTAGAGGGTGTTCAACATACGGTGAGCATTGAGTCTATAATAGAAGTTTAGAACATGATGTGGACCCATCGGTAAAGGAACCACTCTAATTTTCTTTTTAATTAATGAAATACTTGTACAACAATAATAATAAAATATATGGAGTTTAACATTTCTTTTGTTATTGTGAGACCCCCCTTGTGGCGGTGTCATTGTGAGAGCGACTAGGCTTACATTAAAGATCTGAAGTAAGAGGAAAAAACTAAAGGGGGGACATATGATTTAGAAAATGATACTCCACTTCATATTTTTTAGCTTTAAAAAGAAACAAAAAAAAAGTAATTGTAATCATATCATGACAACCATATTTTTGATAATATGTAAAAATTGAAAGAATGAATATTATATGTTAATGAATGAATGTGAATATGTTAATGAATGAATGTTATATGTTATTAATGGATGGATGAATGAATGCTATATGTTATTAATGAATGAATGAATGATTAATGTTATATGATTGGGTATGGGGAATTGAGAGTGATGTGAGGGGCTGGGGAAATGAGCTTCCACCATCACATGGTTGGCCCTGTTAAGTAGAGAATATTAAACTATTCTCGAAACAAAGAGAAGCTCAATAAGGTAATGCACTTTTCAATATAACAAATGCATCGTTTGAAGCATCAAACCAATATGCAAAGATGAAAGAAAGTGCTAACTTTTCACTATGGGGGAAGAAAAATGATTCTATATACCATGAATCCATGCTTTGCATCATACTTTGAAGTTGTTTCCATTCCAATGTTCTGAGTTTAGTTTGTTTGTATGGATTTGTATGAATGCCACTTTGTGTTGTGTGTGGATTTGGTTTCAAAGCTCTGTTTCTTCTATTTTTAGTGGTGACATAACTCTAAAATTTGACTTTTGTGCATAACAGGTTAGTGGAAAAATTGACAGCTCTGAAGGGTTTAGAGGCTCGATTGAGATAGATACACGGATATTTGGATCTTGTTGTTGATGGGAGGCTTTGACTTAACCATGAAATTTTGTACCATCTGTAGGTATGCAAAAGTTTCTCTACTTACATTCATTCTTTATCATAATTGTTGTAAATGATATTAATGCTTCAAACTTAAGATTCGTTTCATTGCTATAATGATCAAAATGTTATACTTTTCTATACATTCAAGCATTCTCTTGCCCCCTACCCTTTGCTCTCTCCCCCCTCCTTTTAAGAATTTTCTTTGTTATAAAAGATTCACATTTCTATCTCATTTACACAAATTTATCTGAAGCGCTAGGAGTGAATAAAGATATGTAAAAGATGATGGATTATGTCTAAACAACAACTTTCCATCTTATAGCTTATTAAATCCTTAATATTTGAATAGTTTAGAGCTCGAATAATGCTTGAATATGCATGTGTAGCAATAAGGCAGCCTATGTGAAGATTGAAATTTAAAACATCACTTTGGTATTTTTCCTTAGGCAGTGAAATGATATTTTGAGTAATACAAACCTACACACACATTGATATTTTTCGGCATTGCATTGAAGATTTTTTTTTCTCTTATACCTACCCTCGGCTAGACATGTAGGTATATAATATTGGTTTCTGGGTTTATTCTATAAGTAGTTAATTTCAGAGAGGAAGACTAAAATATTCTTAATGTCCTATGTCAGGGGTGAAAGCATATGAATCACTTGCTGAAGGCACCATTTTGTATTCATCCAAAAACTGGTTTGTTCTTTTTTTTTTATGTTTCTTGCATGTGTTTTTTTTATGCTCTAGAGATGTAGCTTGACTCTTTCCTTTGCACTTTTCATCTATTTTGATGATTACAATAGATTGTCCTCATAATTTTTCATGTAGATCTATTTGTAACCTTATTTTCTTCCAATCAATTTGAAAACCACTCACAAATTAAGGACCATTTCACTAACTTGTAGTCATCCATTAGTTCATATGTTGCAGGTTGTGTCTGTGTGCCAATAAATCCTGATGATTGCGAGAAATTTAATCCTACAAGTGTACCCAATCTTTCTCAAGTAAAAGTCTTACCTTATTTTATAGTACTTTAAATGGTTAATTGAAGGTGCTTCTTTAGATCTGAGATAGTTGAACCCTAGATAAAAATATGGTATTAGATGGGTAGTATAATGATAAAACTGAGGTCCATTGAACACAA
Organism: Sequoia sempervirens; assembly: GCA_007258455.2. Lineage (NCBI taxonomy): Eukaryota > Viridiplantae > Streptophyta > Pinopsida > Cupressales > Cupressaceae > Sequoia > Sequoia sempervirens. The sequence continues at coordinate 5,360 of VDFB02081146.1, forward strand.
ATTACAAACATAATTTTGGACTATGAATAGTGTTACAATTATAATTATTTCTCCTTTACCTACCTCTGCATTAATGAAAAAGATAGATCCCTATAAATCTAACCATGAAAGTGTTGAAATCTGTAGTATCTATAGGACTCTGAAAACTATCAAACATATTCTTTTTGAATGTTTTTATACTCAGGAAATTTGGTACTTATTCTGCCATAAGCTGAAGGTCTAGAATAGCAATGGTAAAATTAATTGGCATGATATTCTGTTTTGTAATTTCAAGCTCAAGTTTGATTGTAAGCTATTTTGGTATTTCTTATCCAATGAGATCATGTGGCATTTGTGGAAGGCGAGAAATGATGATAAATTTAAGGGTATCAAGAGGGTACTTACTACGTCTTGCAATAGACTCAGTTTCTACTTTGTTGCTCTGTAGGTTTCAATTCTTGTGGAGATCTCAATGGAGAATTTCTTGAAGTCAATAACTGAAGGTGGTGCTAACAATACCATAGAGGATCTGAGAAGTGGAACCACCTGTAGGTTGAGCTTGGAAGAGACCATGCTATTCCAGCAGACATTTGATGAGCTCTAGAGAGCAATTGATGAAGTTGCAAGCCCAGAAAGATAGTGCGGCCCCCAACAGTTGGACCCCCAAGGAGAAATAATGGCGAACCTTGATATTGAAGAAGTCAGCAATGATGAGAATGTAATCAACACTATGTATTGTTTATGCTGATTTGAATAGAAACAACTTGTGGTGCTGTTAACAACAATTTGTATTATCTGTGTTGGTTTTGAAAACAACTGGTGCTTTTTGGTTTCTTTCTTGTTGTGTAAAGTACTGATACAGTATATTTCCTGTTATGGAAATTCTTTGATGTTGTACTGATCCTAATGCCGGATAGGAATTTTCATGATATGTAATGGATCTTAAACTATTTTCAATACAAAAAAAAAGATAGTAGATATTGGAAGTTCATTACATGTCTCATGTATGTGTTAGTATTTTAATTTTGTTTAAGTTGTTCAAGAGCTTGATTAGGTCAAGAATATGTTCTACAAGCTCTGTTCTCTTGACCGCTTCAACATTTTCCTACACATTTTCTCTTCAATCCAGACGTTTCTTAACTCCTTCCCTTGTTAGCCCTTGGTTGTTCTCAAGTGTAATGCTTTTTCTATGCATCTTGCAGTCTGTATGTATGATCAGTCATCTCTTATGAAGCATGGATAACCTTTCATGGAATTGTTGTTGTAATTAGACAATTTCCATTGTGAGAATAATCATTTAATTTGTATGGAAGTAAGTCTTTTTCATATTATTTGACTTTGTATTGTAAACTTGTCTTTGCAGGATTCTCTCGGGGGGAACAACATAACTGTGATGATAGGTAGAGTTGTACAACACCATAAATTATTTGGCATTATCAATATATAGCTTATAGAATACTCTGTACAAGTAAAATGGAATGTGCAATGACAATTGGTATCAAATTCAAATCTGAATATAAGTACATTATACACAAGAAGATGGAGAATATGAACTATAGAATGGTGAAGGGAATTTGGGCCAAGCTGAGCACGATGATTCTCTGAAAAATTTCAATAATACTGACAAGGAAGATTGCATGAATGTCTTCAAGAAGAATCTGATGAATTCAAAGAAAAACCGGGTGTTTGACAGAGGAAAGTATGGGCCTTTCTTTTGGGTGGCCTTGAGCCATCATTTACCGAAATGAAATATGATTTTGTTGCCAAATGAATACAGAGGATTAAGGGTTGCCAGTGCATGGACTCTTGACAATCCTCTCAAAAATTTCTATTCCATGCACAGTAGTTTAGGAAATAAAAGGAACAGGAATTTCCATTACATGGACAATCCTGATATTCCTTCTTTTAAAATAAATATTTCCATGTACAGTAGTATAGGGTCATGTTCATCTCCATTTCCATTCATTCCATCTTGCTCACTGGTCCATCTCCTTGAGTTTTTTTTGCTCACACAAAAATCTGGATCCTTGCAATGATCTTACAATCATTCATCCCCAGACGGAGCCACTGTTAGAACTATAAAATTTTGAAAATTTCATGGCTGCACATACTCATTAGTTCCCAAAAATTCCCATACCATAAGCACAAGAATCCTCTCTTCATAACATTTTTGCCTATATTCTGTCATGTGATCCCATATAATTCATCTAACCTTGAGTATTTCAATTTATAATTCATATCGGCAAGAGATGGTGAGGGTCTCCTCGATCCATAAAGCATTTTATATTAACATATATTTTTTGCAGTCTATTGACAATAGTTCAGGAATGTCATATTGATATGATTTCATCTGAAGACACATATCAACAGGACGTAGTTCATTGTCTTAGCGACCAAAGGATCCTATCGGCGAGAAAATCTTCATCGATATAAGTCATAATGAGCACATGTGTTATATTGATGAAGCACCAAATGATTGTCGGTGAGACCTAAGTCATCAGTGTAAGTCATAACGGGCTTATTTGTGTCTTATCGATCATGGTGCAATTTTAGAGCATCAAAAAGGAATCTACAATATTCTCAATAAGTTTCCCAGAAAAGTGGGTCCTGTCGGTAGTATAGTACCATCGGGGTGAGTTCGAGGAAGTCTTGCTGACCCATCATATCGCTATAGTGGAATTATATCGGTAATAGGACTTGGCGATATTCATTGTCTTGCTGATAACAAGATTCATCGGCAAGATTGGCATCATCGGAGAGAGATATGGAAGTCAAACCGAATATAGCTTTATCGGTAGGAGAAACATTTTGTTTCGGCGATCAGAATTGCTGAAGGAAGGTTCTCGACAAGATGCAAGTAGTCGAAGGAAAGTCCCGGTGACCCCCAAAGTCACAGCGATAAGTTATCATTGGTGAGAATCGTAGCGATACACTTAAGACCAAAGGAATAATTCTTGGGGAGACTCAGAACATTGGTATGACTGCATGGCACCATATCGACATATGATCTATTGGCTATCAGTGAGACTCAGAACATTGATGAGACTGTGTGACACCAAAGCGATATGTAATATTGACTGTCGAAGAGACTTAAGGTGTCGGTGAAACTACATGACGTCTCAATGGGTGTCTAATAAACATGGAAAATGACCAAATAAAATAATTTCTCGAGATTTGAATATGAAGGGACGTGACTTGATTGATCTCTCACCAATGGTACATTTCAATGAATATATTTTTTTTTTAAAATTGCATTGTTTCGTCGAAATTTCGATGAACACAACCGATGAATCATTGAAAAGGTTTGACGAAGTTGCTATAGCTACGATGAAGGCTTCGTTGTAACTCCTTGTCCATTTTGTCACAATTTTGACGAAGTCTACCAACGAATCATAGAAAAGGTCCGCCGAAGTTGCTTAGCTGTGACGAAGGCTTCGCCATAACTCCTTGCCCATTTCGTTGCAATTTCGATGAACTCCACCGACGAATCACATAAAAGGTTCGACAAAGTTGCTTAGTTGCAACGAAGGCTTCATCGTAAATACTTGCCCATTTCATCGAAATGGCAACAAAATTCTGGTGTTCTTTTGACGCTTCGGAAGAGCCATTACAATTGCATTTTGGTTGTAATTCATCAGTGGATACATGAAGTTTTTGTTGATATTCTGACGAACATCCAAGTCATTTTATGATGCCGACGACTGACGAATCTGCGTCGTTATTTCGACGTTTAATTCGTCGTCGACATTGCGATGAAAATGTTTTCATCATTTTGTCACTTTTCCAACAAAGATTTGTCGAATGACTGACGAACGTCCATCAGAAAATGGTGTCAAATTCAGTAGTGTTAGTATGAGCATCATAAGATTTTTGATCAAACAAATAACACTCTGGCTATCACATCCAATCCTCATAGTCTTGTAATCAAAGCCAATGCCATTACCAAGCCTCTGTAACCATACTACCTCCTTAGAGGAATTTGTAGCAGCTATATACTCTGCTTCAGTGGTGGACAATGCAACTGTAAGCTGCCTCTTACTCATCCAACTCACTGCACCTCCAAACAAAGTAAATACATAGCCACTAGTGGACCTTTGACTATCCAAGTCACCTACCCAATCTGCATCAACAAACCCATGCATGTCTAATCAATTGACCACGTCATTAGTAACATGATAAGCCAAATAATAATTAGAAGTACCTCACAAATATCTAAACACCCTCTTAACAAAAATCCAATGCTCTCTACCATGGCTAGACATAAACTTGCTTAGAACTCCCACTGCTTGGGTTATATTTGGTCGTGTAAACCATTGCATACATCAAACTACCAATGGCACTAGCATAAGGAACCATAGACATATCCTCAAAATCATCGTCAAAATTAAGACACATATCTAAGTTCAAATTAGTACCAACTGGAAATGGAATACTAATTGGCTTATAGTCATGCATATTAAACCTCTACAAAATGGTATCAACATACTTACTCTAACTTAAAAAAAGGTTTTTGTGATCCCAATCTCTTATGATCTCCATCCCAAGAATATATTTTGCAGCCCCCAAGTCCTTCATATCAAATGTGCCAGAAAGTTGTGTCTTGAGCTAACTAATCATCACCTTGCTATTACCAATAAATAACACATCATCAACATACAAGACAATAAGTAGAATCTAGTCATCAATAACTTTAATGTACACACACTAATCCTCCTCACACCTAAGAAAACCCAACTTCAATACAAAAACATCAAACTTATGGTACCACATCCTGGGTGACTATTTCAAACCATACAAAGATCTCTTCAACCTACAAATTGATTGTTCTTTTCCTTTCACAATAAAACTGTTAAACTGTCACATATAAATTTCCTCCTCAAGATCTCCATGCAAGAAATAAATTTTAACATCGATTGTCTCTATCTCAAAATCACAAGAAACAACAATAGATAATAGGAATATAATAGAAGTCAATTTAGTAACAAGAGAGAAAATTTCACCAAAATCAACTCCCTCTCTCTGGGAGTAGCCCTTAGCCACTAATTTGGCCTTGTATTGCTCTAATTGACCATATTCTCTAAATTTATTTTTAAATATCAACTTTCATCCAATGGGATTCCTTCCTTTGGGAAAACTAACAAGATATCGGGTGTCACAAATATTCAAAGTCATCATCTTCTCTTGCATGGCCTACAATCAAGACTCACTTTTCTCTAAATAGAGAGCCTCCCTAAAAGATCTAGGTTCATCATCAGTACTCAACAAAAAAAATACACAATAAAAAATATGATCTAGGCTATACCTATCAAATTGATTTCATTGTCTTGTGGACTTCCTCAAGGTAGGAGTAATAGCTTCTAACTATTATTCTTCTTTTGTGTGCTCATCCTACACATCCTTTGAACTATTTGAACTCTCTTCTTCTTCTCCATTCTCAAATCCATCAATTGTTCTTCTACATGTGCATCTTCCTGCTTCTCAATATTTATCCCAAAGTGCACTAACTTTGTCTTATCTTTCTCCTTTTGTTGTTCTCCTGAGTAAGCTCTAAACTCCTTGAAAATCACATCTTTAGAAAATATTATTTTATAGGTTAGACGATTCCAAAGATTATAACCTTTTACATTCTCACCGTAACCAACAAAGATGCATTTCTAAACTTTTGAATCTAGTTTAGATCACTTCTCTTGAGGCACATGAACAAAATCCTCACAACTAAAGACCCTTAAGTGTAAAATAAAAAGGTTTTCTACCTATCCACATTTCATAAAGAGTTTTATCAATAAGAGCTAAACAAGGAGATCTATTAATCAAATAGCACGCAGTACCAGCCGCTTCTTCCTAAAAGCATTTATCAAGCTTATAACCACTCAACATGCTCCTAGCTCTTTACATCAAGGTTCAGTTGATTATTTCTACTACCCAATTTTGTTAGGGAGTATAAGGAGTATTCTTCTTTTGAAAAATTCCTACATTCTTACAGAACTCATCAAATTTAGCAGAACAATATTTACCCCCATTTTCAAATCTCAACACTTTTATCTTATAATCTAATTGCTTCTCAACTAAGGCCTTAAATTCTTAAACTTAGTGAAAAATTTAGATTTAGAATGCATAAAATAAATTCATGTGTATCTTGAGACATCATCAATGAATGAGACATAATACCAATATTTACCCAAAGACTCAACATCCACTGGTCCACATACATCTAAATGAATGATCTCTAATAATATCTTTACCTTATTAGTTCCATTAGGAAATGAAGATCTATTATGTTTACCAAACACATAATTATTACAAAAATCATTTTTTCCATAATCAAAGATACTGTCAACTAATTTTTTTATTATTAAGAATGGTCTTAAGAAATTTTCCACCAATGTGACCCAACCTATGATGCCACAACATACATGTATTTTCATTACTAGTTACATTGTAAGAGTTACATAAAGAAGAGACATTTAGCCTAAACAAAGTACTTATCGGATATCCTTTAGCTATCACCAAAATCCCTCTTACCAACCTACAATAAAAATTTTCAAATGTCACATGCATTCTAAAACCATTCAACTTGAATATTGAAAGTAAATTTCTCAAAAGTCCTGAAATATGTAAAATATCTTCAAGAGATTTAATCCTCCAATCACTGAAACACAATTTTACCTTTCCCTTACCAATAATCTTCTTAGTGCTATTATCACCAAGGAAAAGATCTCCCCTGTCATATTATTTGTAATTTGTAAACCACTCCTTGTGAGGATTCATGTGGTAGGAGCAACATGAATCAATAAGCCAAGAATTATTACTAATAGAGTTAGCTAAAATAAACAAACCATCAAAATAATCATCAAAGGAATTTTCCTTGGAGGAATCAACATTCTTTTTCTTGTTCCTAAACTCCTTCACATGCCCTGTTTTGCCACAATTCCAACACTTTTCTCTTTTTGAATTTTTGAGGGTCTTAGAACATCCTTTAGACTTATCCCTCTTTTTATCCCCTTTAGGCCCTTTCTCTTTGGACCTTCCTTGCACATACAAGGAATCTTGGGAGCCAAAATTCATAGACTTTCTCCTGATCTCCTTTAATAAAAGTATGAAAATCATACTTTCCATCTTTGGCTCTACATTACCACTACTTATAGCAACAATTAGATTTTCCCATGATTCGAGCAAAGAACAAAGAAACTAGATAGATTTATCTTCAACTTCTAATTTAACATGTACTAATGCACGATGAATTATAATTATATTAAAATAATTTAAATGGTTTACAACTGAATCGCCATCTTTCATTTTTAATGAATATAACTGTCTTTTGAGATATAAAGTTTATTAGACAAACTTTTAGTTTGATAAATATCGCCTATTCTATTTTTAATGAATATAACCGTCTTTTGAGATATAACTTATTAGACAAACTTTTAGTTTGATAAATATCGCTTATCCTCTTCCACAACTTGTATGCAACGTATTCTATGGAGACATTCAAAAAGATGGAATCTGTGAGACACAACCATATGGTTATGATTATATGGGAAAAATAGGTTTTGAATGGACCCAAAACCATTTGTAATAGGTTTTGAATGGACCTGAATCCAATAACAAGTAGGTTTTGATGAAGACCTAAAAATTACTCAAAGAAGAACAATCTACACAAGAATACACCAAAGACAACCACCAATGATCTAGCAGTAGATCACCAAAAGAACAACATGACTACCCAAAACTACACAAATCAAAAAAGGTTTTAAAGGGAACCTTAAACCCAACACAACCAAGTTTTACAAGGGATCTTGAACCTAAATTAGGTTTAGAAGGGAACCTAAAACCCAATTACATCCAAATTATAGGGATCAAAATCCCTCACAACACACCAAGTTTTTATGGGAACCTTAAACCCACTGCTCACACCATCACAACTTAAATCCACTGGGTAGGAAAACCAAGAAAGCATGATCAACAAAAATCGCCTTCCCACCAAAACAAGAGAGGAGACAACCCATCCACACCAATGGGAAGAAGAAGATCTCTTGTAGAACCACCAAACACAACCGTATGGTTACTTGTGCCTTCTTGTCTACATTTTTCCAATCTTCATTAGACATTGCAATTGGTTTACTCTATTGTGAAATTGGAAACCACTAGTCTCTCTCTTCAAGGAGATCCTCCATCTCCAATTTCCACATTTTGTAGCATGTGCCATTACATTTATCAATATCATGGTGAGAGGTAGAACCATGATAGACAGTCCTCTTCATAATTTTTTTGATGAATAGGCATTAATCTATATTAATTCAAATATTAGAATACATATTCACAAAAAAAGTGGGTGGTAAGAAGGCACACCCTGAGAGTCACATGGGCAATGCCCAGAAAAGCCAAAAAAGCAACCAGTCACATGGGCCTAGCCCAAAAGTCCATGATTACAAAAATAGAAAAGGCCATTAAGCGGCCAAAGTAGTGCAGAAAAAAGCTCCCACTATAGTAAAAAAACCTTCCAACACGTAAGAGAAAGGCGTCCCCTTCTCTACGGAATCGTTAACTTTGATACCAAATGTTGAAAATAAGGTAAAGGAAAGATACAATATGAACTTATGCAAGTGAATTTAGATATGAAAATTAGATCACTGATTGGATCCTAATGTGGTTGCAAAAACACCAAAAATTAGGCCTTTAATGAAATCAAGGTAAAATCCCCCTTTACTCCCCTCAAAATGAATAAGATAATAATTGGAGCAACCATTTTTTGAGCCCTTTTGGAGCCCTTTT